>JARYGA010008587.1:0-106779 GCA_030545235.1 Helianthus tuberosus
ATCAACGGTTTGATCCTCAGCTTCCATTGGATCCTAGTCAAAAGTCGGAGCGGGTTCCACTTCTAAGTCGTCAGATTCGTCAAACGATGGAACTGGTTCCTCTGGTGATTCGTGAGCTGTTCCACTTGGTCCTGCTTCATCATCGTGAGTACCCACGGTGGGTCGAGAAACTTCTAGCGGTCTAGATACTTGCTCTTGTGACACATTTTGCTGATACAGGTACATAAGAGCTAGTTCCTCCTCACTCGGCTCGACCGGCAGATGAAACGACTCCCAGAGCTTATCGTAGTCGAACAGGAATTTTTGTCCGGGAAGTTGTGGTGATGGAGTGTGCTTCTGACAATCCACGTGTTGAACTTGAATCACCTTTCCCAGGCATGGTACGAACACCCTCTTGAGTGGGCTAGCGTAACCTACAAAGAAACCCTCATTAGATTTAGCGCCAAATTTACCGTTTTCATCAATAAAAGTACAAGGAGACCCAAATGGCTCCAAGAACTCAAGATTCGGCTTATAACGGTGCAACAGCTCAAAGCAAGTCTTTTTATACTTCTTGACAGTGAGAACTCTATTCAATGTGTAACAGGCTGCTGATACTGCTTCACTCCAGAAAAAGATTGGTAGCTTGGAATCGGCTAACATTGTACGGGCTGTCTCAATCAGGGTCCGATTCTTTCGTTCAGCTACACCGTTTTGCTGTGGTGTGTACGGCGCACTGAATTCATGAAGAATTCCCTTCTCGTTGCAGAACTCGTACATCCTGTTGTTCTTGAATTCCATTCCGTTGTCGCTCCGAATCCTCCGGATTGGCAGTTTATACACTGTTTCCATCTTCTTGAAAAGCACCATCAAAGACTCAAAAGTTTAATCTTTTCGTTCCAAGCACACTACCCAAGAAAATCTCGTAAAATCATCAGTCACCACCAAGAAATATAAGTCTCCGCTGATGCTCTTTACGTTGACTGGCCCGAAGAGATCCATGTGCAATCTCTCAAGAGGTAACCTGATTGTATTCATCATCTTCAATGGGTGTGACTTTCGAGTTTGCTTTCCTTTCTTACACGCTACACAATCATCATTTAAGTGAAAAATCTTCAGATTAACACCATCAACCAAATCATTGTGTACCAAAAAGTTCATTTTGCGAACATGAATGTGGCCCATCTTTCGATGCCACATAATCGAATCCTTTTCTGTCGCTTTAGTTTTTGACACAAAACACTGTTTCTGATGGGATGTTGGCGTTGCGACTCTCATATCTAGATAATAAAGATCATTCTCCCGCGGAGCCCGCAACAGCACCATCTCATCAGGGATTTTAAACCCTGGTTTCAAAACCACACATTCAGTTTTTGTAAAATGTACACTAAACTCTTTATCACAGATTTGTGAAATACTGAGTAAATTGTTTGTTAACTCTACTATGTAGTTCACTTCGTCGAATGAAATCACGCCATTTGACAGCGTTCCTTGACCAACAATCCTTCCACCTTGGTTCCCGGCAAATCCAACATAGCTTCCGTTTATGGATTTGACATCATATAGCAAAGCAAGCGTCCCAGTCATATGCCTTGAAGCTCCACTATCCATAATCCACTTTGATAGAATCGACTTGGGCAGCCCCTGCAAATATCATATCAAATTATTCAAACAATGAACTCCATGACTTCTTAACTGCTGAAACACTCCCAAATACTAAATCACACTTCTCATCAGTCTTAGGAAAGTTAAACGTGACATTCTGAACATCAGTTTTTACTTTTGATTTTTCTTCATTTTTTATCGGGGGAAACTCTGCAAGAAACTTGTCAAGCTCAAATTCAAATTCATGATTATCATTAGCAACCACTTTTGATTCATAAAATTCTTTTACCCCTTTGACTTTTCTGTCAACCATTTTTCCAAAAATATTTAAAACATTTGGATTAAAGACTTTTGATTCAAACTTTAACTCATTCTCCATTTTCTTCACCTCAACTGATTGTTTTGGTTTAACCACCCATGATTGTGTTTCAAAAATTTTTGTTTCCGGATAAATCTTTGAAGTCTTTTGTGACTTTGAAGATTCGCCAATCTCGAATGTCGATTTCGGATTATCTTCCGACTTCAATGATTCACCTCTTTTCAAGATGCGGATTGGTGAAACCATTTGTTTTTTACCCTTTTTGTCAACTGGTGACTTAGGTCGAGGTTTTTGAACAACAGGTTTTTCGAAAACTTTCTTGCATTGTTTTGCCATGTGTCCGATTTCATTGCAGCGATAACAAACTCTTTTGTCATACTCGACAAAAGTTGACTTGAACGACTCTTCTTTCAGTTTCTTAGCTGCATTGAAATCGTCAACTGCTTTTTGACTAAAAATGTATTCCTTCTCATCATCCACACTTGGTCCAACAACAAAAACATCATTCATTTTATCTTTTGGCTTGACAACCTTCTTAGCCATCTTTTTCTCAAAACCAATTCCTTTGTTTTTAAAGTTGTTACCATTTTTCTTGTTACCATTTCCGTCCCACTCCTTTTTCCCCGAGTTGTTGAAACGTGTTGTAACAAATGATTTTTTAGGTTTCGAAAAAAATTCTTTGTTGTTTACCACATTAATGTCCATTTCAACCAATTTGAAAACTTTCTCGACATTTTCAATCTTAACATTCTGAAGAGGATACTCGAAATCAGAATAAAGCTTGTCCGTTCCAATCATAGTGTAAACCACCATAATCGGATCATCATTCGTACTCTTGTCTGATTTCGGTATGAAACAATCTAAAAAGTTACCCTCATTTTCAGAATCCGTAACAGACTTCTCAGAATGAGATTTCATAACTTCAACATCAGAGTTATCACTCTCTTCATCTAACACCTGATCGACAACAGTCTTGATGACCTGTGACTCGCTGTCGGTGTTGGTGTCAGACGCAGAGAATGTAACATCTATGCTTTCTGGCAACTCATCCTCAATTGTCCTCAGTTTGAGATTCAATGCAGCTTCCACCCCATCTGGATACTTTTGAGTATAATGATTCCACATTGGGGGTGGAATGCTTTTAAAAACTGGTGTTGCATTGATCTGCTGTGGAATAATCTGTTCAAGGACATAGGACGATGCAACATAGCTCATCAATTTATTATCGATTCGCTCATTTTCAATTTTAGTCAATTCCAATTCTTTCTTTAATGATGCGATTGTGTCAATATGAAAATTAACTTCCACTTGTTTATAAAAAAGTGTTGCTTTTGCTAGTTTTGTGGCTTTATCATTTTCGACACTTTCTTCTTTAATCATTTTAACTGATCTGGCTAGTGTATCATATGCTTCTTTGACTTGTCCTAGATCAAATTTTAACATGTCAGCATGTTCTTTCAATTTCTGAAACTTAGTGTCTTTTTCAAGACACTCCATGCACGGTTGTAAACACTTTTGGCATGGTGTTTCAGATATTGAATCCACTTTCTCAACAATTTCTGCTTCATGAGCAGTTTTCACTTCATGTTTACCGACATCTTTGAACTCTGACTCAGACACTTTCTTAGTTTTGGTCTCCTCAATTCCCGACTCCTTATCCGACTCCTTTTGAACTGACTCGGTACCGACAGACTCGGGTTTCACAAGTTCTGTGTCTACCTCTCTCAGTTTCGCCATGAGAGCCTTATCAGCTATGTCCTTCAATGCTTCTCCAGTCATTTCTTTCGACACATCTATCAACTCTTCAATGACTTCTTTCTTCCCTTCAAACCTTGGGCATGATCCGGTCCTTGGTTCTTCAAAGTAACCTGCAAAAGATTCAGAAATGTTAGGAGGCAATACAGATTTCATTAAACTTCCCAAAACCTCCTGCTCAGACTGATAATAATACACTTCAGCAGCTTTTTCTTCAAAATTGTCTGCATTTTCAGCAGAAACCTCTTCAACAACTACAAAAACATCTTCAGTAACTATTTCCGGTTCAGACACCATCTCAGAAATTTCAACAACTTCAGCCATCATTGCCTGTTCATCGCTACCAGGGATATATTTATCCCAGCTGAAACCTGCAGCTACCTTCTCATCGTCTTAATTCACGATCAGCGCTTTTTCCGGGTTATTCTCAATTTGTGGCCTTTGAACAGTTGGTTGTTGATTTGGCCGGTGATAAATCGCTTGCCTGTAGTAGTCGTTGGTGAACGGGTTTTGATGATTGTTTACTTCACGGTTGGGACATTCTCGTTTGAAGTGAGCACGTTCTTTACGTTTAAAACAAGTAACTTTCGACTTATCGAACCCTAACTTCTGATCGGGTCCAGAAAGGCTGTTTCTGCCAGTGATTTCCATGAAGCGCTGTGCTCTTCTCACCAGACTAGCCATGCCCCATTTGATGTCAATCAGTTCAAGTTCTTTGGGATCGATCTGATCGTAATCCTCTTTGGTCATGTCAGGATTTCCGATCTTAACCGCTACCAGAGCCTCATACGACTCTAATACGGAAGCCAACAATGCAATGTGTTGCTTTGCAGCCGATTCAGTGAATTCATTCCCATTCTTGATATTTACTGCGATGTTGCATTGAATCCCAGAAACATACACCTGATGATTTGATCCTGTTGAGCTTTGAGGTGAGAGCTGTTCCTGAGCTTTGACATTTGGTTCAAAGTTCGCGAATGGTGAAAAATTGCCGGATTGAGGATTGTTTGAAGAAACACTTGAGGTGTTATCAGCAATGAACCCTGTCTGTATTTTTGGGCTTTGATTGGTTGAAACTGAAGGGTTGCCTTTGTAATACAGAGACACATCTTGCTGCACACTCGCTAAGTTCATTTTCTTGATTTTCAGCAATTCCAGCTCGTGAGCTTCAATTTTTTCTATGAAACCACTAAGATTCAGATTACCAAAACCTGGATTGTTTTTCAACATCATCAAGAAAGTACCCCACTCATCATATGGCAATGCATCTGCCAATTTGTCGATTAATTCTTCATTTGTCTTGGTAATTTCCAATCTTTTCAACTCCAATACTAAATGGCAATACCTATCAATCAAACTTTTTGTGGTTTCACCTTTCATGTAAGTGAAAATGTCGAATTCTTTCTTTAACAACGCCTTTTTGTTCTTGAGCATGGATGCACTTCCTTTAAATTTTAATTTTAATGCCTCCCAAATAGAATAAGCATTATCATCGTGTTGCAGCAACACCAAAATATCCTCCTTGATTGCTTGCTCAAGAATGCTAATCATCTTTTTCTCAGCTTTGAAATCATTCTACTCTGTTTGCGTCAAACTTCCAATCAATTTCGGTTGATTTCGAGCATCTACCGGTGGAGCATATGGTGCCTCAACCTTCATCCAGCTTTCAAAATGGTTAGCCTGAACCCAGTTTCTAAATCTTCCAGACCAACTTGAGAATTCATCTAAGTTCATCAGTTTGGGTGGTTTCTGCATTGTTCCCAATTCATTTTCCATATTAACGTTCTGAATAATGCTTGCTGAACTCTGCGTAGCCGTCAAACCGCTTCCCGCAAACAAGTTATAAAAATCTTGATGTTCCATTTTTAGTGACAAATTTCCAAAAATGTTTAACTTTTTGATTAACAGGTTGTATTTAACAAAAACTTTAAACACAAACTGATTTTCCAACACTCGATCACGTAAGAAATGGACTAAACGCTCAAACCATGACTTTTACTCAAACACATGTCAAATAAGCGAAATTAGACTTTATGTGTAACAATGAGCGAAACCTGTAAAAGTCCTTATAAGCAAAACCAGACAAAGACCAAAAGAGCAAAATCAAGTAATGATCATATGAGCGAAATCAAAGTGTCCTTAAGAGCGAAACCTGTAACATGACTAATAAGCGAAATCACTAAGTTCACAAAAGCGAAACTAGTTAATGACCGGATGAGCGAAACCACTTAATGACCTAATAAGCGAAACCACTTATTGTCACAAGAACGAAACCACATAAGCGAAACCAAATATGACCCTATGAGCGAAACCCCTTGATGTTCATAAAAGCGAAAACATATAATGGACTTATGAGCGGAACCACTAAATGTACTTAAGAGCGAAATCACTAAATGGACTTATAAGCGAAACCCTATAAGTGAAATCCCTGAAATGTCACTATGAGCGAAACATACAAGCGAAATCCCTAGTTTCTAATGCCGTAAAAGCGAAACCTCTCAAAATGACACAAAAGCGGAACCTATTCACGAGCCATTTTAAGTCACTTTTAAGCTGATTTTAGGTCTGAATTTCTCAAGGGTTTGTTATTAGTCAATTTTACACTATATACTCAAATCTCAGTCCATTTTGTCGGTCGGAAAGGTCTAAAACTCAAAAAGTGCTAGAAAAAGGCTTTGATTCGGGTCAACTAGCTCACAACTGGCTCTGATACCAATTGTAGGACCGTTATTGACAGTCGTGTGAGTCAATTCGAGCTAGCAACTACCGAAAATGCAGCGGAAATACAAAATCGGCATGAATCAAAGCAAGAAAGGAGTAGAAATAGAAGCAGATCACTTTAAACAGGTTTTCTCATTAATTCTTCAAGAAATATACGGGCAGCAGTTCGGCTATACACTGGACATGACCGTTCAAAATGAGAAAACAACTTGGGTATTTATAGGGGAGGAGGTTTAGCTTATGTGAACATGTCCGTATAAGCGAAACCATCTAGTTGGGGTTTCGCTTATATGTCACATGTCCATAAAAGCGGAACCTCTACATAAAAACCCAATATTTACACTTTAAACCCCTATACAATACCTAATTAACACATCTAGACCCTATACATTCAACAATTAAGACTAAGACGCAGGCTTTAGACATTCGTACACCAACAGATTTCAATTAAGTAAAATGCATGTAGTGGAGTTTAGTTTAAAAAATCAATTTTATGGATGTTGGATAGTGTTTCACGCATCATGCACATGGTGCCGTTCATTTGTCTTGTCATATTCACACACCCAGTCCATGGGGATTGAATTAGTAGGGCATGGCAAAATGCAAGGTTAAAAGTGTTAAGGTACAAGGGATGGTCTTTAGACTATAATGATCTAAGTGTGTGGTGGTAGAGATCAAATTTGTCTCTAAAAAAACTTTTGTGGAAACAAGAAAAAAGAGTTAATTGCTAGGATGGTCCCTGTGGTTTCACGTTTTTTCATGTTTAGTCCTCATCTTTTGAAAATAGCAGGTATGTTCCCTGTGGTTCGCTCACTTGTTACTCGGATAGTCCCTGTATTGTATAGGTGTTAAATTATTCAGTTAAGTCCATATAAAATTACAAATATACCTTTATTAATAAAAACAAAAACTAAATAATAAAATACTCAAACGGGCCCCACCAAACACATCTCAATGTAAACCAACCCTCACCGAGCCATCATCCCCTTCATCATTCATCAGACTTAAACCTTCGTCGCCGGCGCCGGATCCACTCCCTACCAACCACAACTATCTGCCTCAGTCTCGCCAGATCAACACCTCCAAACTCCCACCACACGCCCGTACTTATTCGCCTCCATGAATGAATCGGACGTTCCCTGAACCGTGACATTAGCGCACCGAAGTCGAACAAAAGCTCAAGCCACCGACAATCTCCGGAGCTTCTTTTCGGTTCAGATTAAGTTATATCTTCATTAAATTGTGTTTTTAAATGTTAAACCACTATCTGTTGTGTATGTGATCATGGTTATACTAATGAATGTATAAATTCATGTTCTTGTGGATGCTATTTTTTGTTCAGATTAAGTTATAGCTCCTAAAACAATTATTGCTGTAGAAATTCATGTTCTTATGGATACTAATTGCTAATTATCCCTCAAAATCTCTTCAAAGCTCATTAACAGGACAAATCAATGTCCAAACTAAAATGGAAACCTCAAATTGGATTGGGAGCTACGTAATGCGGTTCGACGGTGTACCCGATATGAGTGGCTGTCGGGCACAAGTTTCCGGTGACGGTCAGGGTTTTCGTGCAGCTGCCGGTCTAGCTCAAAGCTTGAATCTCGTGTTTCCGGCGAGCGGATTTTGGTCGGCCGGAGGATAATTTTTAGAGTTTAGATCGGCCATGCCAACTGATGAGGCAACGTCCAAGTCGCCGAACCAAACCTACATGCATGGACTAAGTTTTTCGTCCGCTCAAGCCTCACCGAACCACAAGATGAGATAAGATCCGATTAGGCCCAGCATGATATTTTAGGGCCCAAGACGTATGGCCCAACAAAGGCTTTGGCCCATACCATCCCCTATATATATAAATGCTCTCCCCTATTAGAAGGGATCTTCTTCTCCTCTCCCCATACACATTTAGTTACTCCCATTCTAATTTACTTACACTTTATGTATATATACTCTTATTACAATGAATATCACTGTAACACCTGTGCCTCCACGGCCATCAAACAAATACCAAACCAATGAAATATTATATTTCATACTTGGGATTTGTAAAAATATGTGTATCATTTGCACATATCAATTCTTGTTCAATTTCAAACTCTAAATCGCTTTCTGGAAGGTTATACGCGCACGGATGCGTAAATATAACCAGTTTAATGCAACAAACACTCCGGAATAGTGACATAGGCTTAACATACCTTAAATATCCTTTACATAACTTAGAAATAAGTTTTGAAGGCTTTGGTATGGCAAAATCAAGTTAATTCGCTTACAGGGACTAAACTTGACAAACTGCGAAAGTATGCCAATTTGAACTGTAACGGACATTCCGGAACATGACCATAATTTAAACACACCTTAAATATCCTTTACATAGCTTAGAAATAGGCTTTGAGGGGTTCGGTGTGCTAAAATAAACTTTTGTGTCATTCAGGGACTAAAAGTGTCAAAAAGTGCACAAGTTTGCATTTTCGCGCATAACTTACCTTCTGAATACATCCGGACATCCAAAAATTTATGTAAGCATGAATATACTATATTTTAGTGTTCGCCATAAGAAAAATCCATTCGTCGCGTCATTTGGATCGTTTTTCCCGCTTGTGTGCATTCCGTCGTAATTAAGCGAACATCGCGTTCGTACGACCAAACGAACTGACATCAGACATATTTTTGAGCATGTTTTGAGTTCCCTATACTTTAACTTCATTTTAGAGCCTTGAAATGAGGTTAACGGGGTTCAAACGCATCGAAAAAGGCCTTAAACACGTGCAGGGACCATTTCTGCCAATTTTGAAACATTGCTGAAACATGGGGGCAGTGGCGTAGCGCGAGCCCTAAGGGCCTATGCAGTCGCGCTACGCGAGTGCCTTATCTGGGCAGAAACTTCAGTTTTGCACTTTCGGGACCAGATTCGATGTATAAACAGCTGTTTAATTCACAACCACACATTCTAACATGCTTAGTCAGCGGATAAGGATGGATTTTAGGCACCATAACTTTCTGACACTTGTACGGATACGATTAAGGCACGATATTCGACAAGCGATCTTAACGGTTCGGGTATTCCTATAAATACCCATCTACCCCCATTGCTAAAATCACTAGAATCTTGATCTTAGGAACTCTAAGTTGAAACCATTGTTTCATACCTGAGATTCTTGGATCGAGATTAGCATTCGGGGACCCTTCGTAAGTATTCTTTCGTTCTTTTATTGCTTTTCGAGTCTTTCGAGTCTGAAAGTCAAACTTTGTTTGACTTTCTACATTAACCAGTTATGGTCAATGCGAAGTTCGTTTGAACTTCGCAACGTGAGTGTAATCACGTTGGTCATAGTCCCTTGGGACTATGCCCACTGATTACCACGTTGTCTAGGGTCGTAGGGTAGGCGATCTAATAAATCGCCTATACCTTCGAACCCGACCCATTTGGTCGATCATTAGGATCCGACCAAACACATTAGGTGACCATAGTAGGTAGGGAATAACCTTCCGAGGTTATACCCTATGGTCACATCGTTTGAGTAGTTGTATGATAGGTAGTTTATATGCCTTAGGTAAATTACCAGAATACCCTTTTCATGTATAATTGGTAATTAAGCATATGTAACCTAAACTTTTGTCACATAACTGATTATGTAACATGTTTAGGCATATAACACTTGTCATAGGACTAGTTAGACGGTCCGAACGCGTTTCACGCGCACGACGCGTTAAAGTAGCATAAGCTACCTTAATGGGTCGCGATGGGTCGAAAGCAATTAGGTTAGTCTCAATGTAGTATGTAGGTCTTGTTAAACCATATCATATGAGTTCCAATACTCATTTGGTTTACCAAGCCTCATCCTATCCGATCTCCCGATTAAAGTCCGGTTTATTTATAGATTTGCCGACTGATTCCGTGCTCTCTCTAGCTTTGTTTGGTTGTTGTTCAAGACCTCTAAGCATTCTCAGGCGAGTACATTATTCCCCTCTTTTACTGTTTTCTAAACTGTTTTGGGGTGAAGCATGTGTACCTATCTGTTATTTTCATGATTCCAAAAGTATAATTGATTATACATGTTATTACTTATCATTTGACAAACTGAATGATTAATTATAGTTTAAACATTGATTTCTCAAAGAACATAAAATAAATTGTTGAATTGTACTTATTTTATGTTCACCAGACCGATTGTTAGTATGATATAGCGCTATAGGATTTGACACCCCATTCCTGTTGTCATGGAATGTCTGAAACCAATTTGTTGCTCCATCCAAATAGGGATTTCCTTTGTGGTATTCCTATAGTCTCAAAGGTGTATTTTGATGCACTAGGTCTGAATGAATTCTTAAATCACACTATTAAAGTATAGTTGAATATACTCTCATGTGTGGTATTGTACAAAACCAACATATATTAAACCAAAACATAGTTTAATATGTTATTTATCACATCTAAAGCATATTTTGATATGTTATATATGAAACCAAAAACATAGTTTAATATGTTACTTACGAATCCAAAGTATACTTTTAATATGCTACTATAAGGTTATTTGTTTAATCTTACATTTATTTATACAAATCACATTGAATACATATTACATGATTTACATTAGACATGAACATTTTACATCTTGATGGTTTGGTTTGAATAAAGTGATTAAGTAACGATGCGTGTGTAATATGATACAAGCATGGTGGATACGCCGCTGGTACTTCCTATATATAAGTGTTTGTATGGTATTACATATATCGCAGCGTTATTTGAATCATTTCAGTTTGATACATATAAACATTTTATACAAGTAACATACTTTTCACAAGACATTTATTTACAAACAACTTATCTTATACAAACTCATATTACATGGTTATTCATTTAATCATGCATTATTTTCTTATTATACATATCACCTGAACTCATCGTTATTTTTTTTCAAATGATTTACAAAGGCAAAGCAAATTACAAGGTTCATGACTAAACATTTTCTTAAACAGAAGTCATGAATCTTATTTTCACAAAACCTATATACTCGCCAGCATTTCTTTGCTGACCTCGTTTTTACACATGTTTCAGGTACTGCTTTGCAATGATTGTTGATACATGCTACATTTAGGATGGACTCGTGCCTTAGCGACTTAAAACGAGACAATAACTAGTTAACTTATGTTATGTACCCTTTGTTTCTTGTTTAAACAATGTAAACTCTCATAATTGATTAATAAAACGAAACTTTAATTGCCATGGATTTGAAACGATTAATTCTGTTACAACACTCCCCGATATTTCCGCCACGTTTTGTATGTTCTACGTGGTCGGGGTGTGACAATCACACTGACTTGAGCGTCGGAGGGTGGTCCAGAGACCCCGGTCTCTGGTCCCCTTCTAACAAGTTTTTCATGTTGTCTTGCAGCACCCACTTGTAGCAAATTGGAGAAGACGAAGTGTGCTCCGCTATCTTTGGCTTCCATATTGCTCCGCTATCTTCAATCAATGCCACAAAAAATAAAGTAAAGATTGGATGATAGGTAACGGTTTATCGCATGATATGGTCAAAAATTCCTGCACGTATTAGCTCCAAGACTAACAATGAAGTCAACTCCACTTTTTCTTTCGTCCTACGAATGTCAGCTCCGGCCACCGCTGTTTTTTATGGCCGAACCAGGAGGCCGAATCAAAAGTTCTTGTCCGCTGTCCAGATCATATCATCGCCAAGCTTCGATGTGGATCAATCAGCTCAAGATGCTTAGAGCATGGACCAGGAGATGCTCCGGATGACGAAACACCAGGTTAAACTCATGACTTTTTAATTATTTTGAGGTGTATATATTTATATATAAACACCTGGGATATATAATATAGATCAGTTGTCATCATATGGAGCATTAAGGTAAGACTTAGGGGCTGTTTGGTAGCCTCTGAATGGTCATTAAGAAGCTACCTCTTAATGAAACCATTAATAATTTTACCAATGAGAAGATAGAAAAATGTGACATGTGATGATTTACCATTCAGAGGTTACCTCTTAACCATTCAGACTTGAGGTTACCTCTTATTCATTCAGAGGTTTTAAACCATTAAGAGGTAGCATCTGAATGGTCATTAAGAGGCTACCAAACAGCCCCTTAAAGTTGGTTCAGTAAAATAAAATACAAGTTGAATCTAGTAAGGGTGAAGGGAGTGGTTAAACAGGTGAAAGTGGTAAACTTTAAAATGGACCAATCAGAGAGTGCCACGTCAGAGAGGAGAAAAAGTTTAAACTTTGCTGAAAAGTGTTGGCAATGGTTAAACACTTTGAAATTGGTAAACTATTTTTTTTATTTTTTTATTTTTTGTCCTACCCTCCACCACAAATACCCTCCACCACAAACTTTGCTCAAGTCCTGCCAAAACTCAAGAACCACCGGTCACCACCACCACCACCGGAAAACTCAAGAACCAGTCGCCGGAAAACTCAAGAACCAGTCGCCGGTTCCACCTCCACCGCCACCGGTTCCACCTCCACCACCACTCTCCACCACCACCGGTTCCACCTCCATCACCACCGGTTCCACCTCCATCACCACTCGCCACCACCACAACCACGGCCACAACAACCACCGGCATCGTCGAACCACTGGAAAAAATGGTGGAAGTGGGTTTGCGGCTGAAGGTAACACCGCCGCCACCAACACCGCCGTGGCTCCGCCCATCGCCGCCGCACCTGTTCCCGGTGGGCAAAGGTGTAAGTGTTGATTTTTTTATTGTTCCAATGATTGTTCCAATGATTGCCACGTTTGTGTCCCCCTCTTTCTCGATCGGCAAAGGTGTACCGAAGACTTTGGTTTGCCGAGCGGCAAAGGTGGCCGGCGGCGGTGTTGCCGCGCGGCAAACACCTTTGCCGTTTGGTTTCCCGCACCACTCCCTTCACCCTAATTATTGTTGGAGATAACGTTGAGGTTACACCGAGGCACGTTTTGCCACGCTACCTTTTCAGTGAAAAGTGATTTCAAAGGTGCCAACTCCTCAGTCAAAAATAAAAAGTCACAAAGAAAAAGAACGAAGATTCTTCAGAAAACTTGGTCCGCTATCAATTGCAGGTGGCCATGCTCTTTTATTTCTTACGGCGCAGGCTGGGCGAATCTCGACGTACTTTGTCTGACACCATGTTCGCTCAACGGATGACTATGCAACGTCGCCAGACGATATTTTTTCCGAACAAACTTCCTGGTCCGGCGACAAATTGTGGGGACAATTTCCTAGACGAATGATCATCCTAGTCCGGCAACTGGTCATGACGGGTGATCTATAGTCGGACAATTTTTCGCACCAAAAAGCTTCACTTGCCACACCGAGTCGCCGACCACCTCATCGCCGGACCGAAGAACTATCTTGCCGGACCAACTTTTCTGTCCGTTCATACTCCGAGTCTGTTTGGGATGACAGGACATCAGCTAACAAGAGCTGAAGCTTTATCCAGCCAGTATAGCCGGAGCCAGACCCCTTCAGCCAAACAAGAATTTCATGGCGAAACTGATCCGATCCGATCTTTTCCAGGTCCCAAAAATCTCGTACTCTCCTTTCCCCCACTGTGATATGTTCAAAGTTCAAATTTGCTATACAAGATTATAAGATTTAAGGCTCTCCCAAAAATAGCATTAGCTTTTTCACAATAAAAAAGGGATACAAAAGGAGTAGGCTTATTCTTTTGTTTTTTATATCTAAAGTATGTCGATGTATATCCCTTGTCGGGCTCAAGGACAAGTGCTTTGTCGTAGGGCAAGCGGTGCTTAAGGCAGATGCGAGCAAAGTGGCAAAACATGAGAAAGCCTGTCTGGAGAATCAACATGTGTTTGTCCCGTTTGCGTTTGATACCTTTGGTGGTCTCGCTCCTGACGCTGTGCGACTTTTGAATCGGGTTCAAAAAGTCGTTAATAGTAATTCTTCGTCGCTAAAGGTTTCAAACTTTGTATTTAGTAGAATTGGTTTTTCTATTCAAAAGGGGGTGGCGGCGCAACTTGTTGCCCGACTACCTGCCATTGCTTTGTAAAAAAAAAAATTTTTTTGAATACAATAAAAATTTTCAGTTTCTTGGGAATACTTCAATACATATATTTGATTTTTGCAAAACATCCGGGAAGTACCACATTTTCGATGTTGTCATGTACCTTTTTTGTCTTCATAAATATGTGATAGTGTGGAAACTAGCATGTGTGACATACCACATGAAAAAGAATATCAAGTTTTTCAGTACCTCGTTATTGTTTCCCACTAATGGCTGATCTTCATATTGCTGCACACAAGTTTTAGTGGACGAATGAATCCCGTGCAAGAATTGTGCAATTGCATAATATAAGAACTCGTCAAAAATTGAGGAGACTGGCCTAACACCTCTTACGTCGAACAACCTGCTAGCCTAGTAGGCCTACGACCTATTGGCCCGATGCCTCATGTGTCGTGCCGCCTCTTTATCAGATGGGATATGAGTTGTCTCACACGACACATTTGTCGTATGGCCTATGTATCATGTTATCTTTTCGCCAGTTGAATGTCACTACCGTGCCACGTTTTTGTATGGATCACATTTGTGCTCGGGGACATTTTCTCAAAGCAACTGCCCCTGCCAGGGCTACCTCCTCCACTAGGCAACTTCCACGATTGGATTAGCACCTGTTGTGCCAGATCTGATCTCTTTCGATGAGTGACTTTTTTCTTGATGTAAATTCTGCGCTCGAGCAAGTAAGTTTTTCTACTTCCTAGATGAAGATACATGTCCAAGGCCGGACATAATTCCTAGGACGAACAAAGCTCCACTTGGACGTACATCCGAATAATGTCCGTCCAACATCAAGAACCTCCGAAGACGAACCTCCATTCAAGTGCGTCTGGACGGATGATGTCATCTAAGTTGACTACTATAAATACCCCATCAAGTACAAAGCCAAGTACGATTTTCTGAACCTTCGTCCTCACTTTCTCTCTCTATTTTCTCTCTCTACCAATACTTATCCTCACGCCGGAGGGTGGTCGCAGAGGGGCCCTCCCATCTCTGCGACGAGCCTAACGGTTTTCTGTTTTGCAGGACTGTTCTCCAAGTTCTCTCACAAGATCCAAACTCTCGATTACAGGCTCCGGCCTAAACTCGATTCTTTGGTTCTTCAATTGGCGCCATCCGTGGACCTCGGCAATGGAAGAGGGTCGGTAGCACGAATTTGAACCGGCTCCTTTTTTCTCTTATGAGAGCTGGCCTTCAGAACAACACCTGATAAATCCACACCCGACATAACACCTTTTGAAGAAGGTCGATATTGTAAAGTCTCATCCAAATCGCGGAACTCCGGATCACTATCAACATCATCAAGGGCAGGCTTCTTACCAGTTCGTGATCCGGACGAACCCTCAACATCCTTTAACGATAAAGGAATGGAAGAAGTAGCCTCTGCAGCAACTTGTTCAGGTACATCCTGAGGAATAGAAGAAGTTGCTTCTGCAGCGGAAGGCTCCGTCACGTTTTGAGTCACCTCTGGACGAATTGGTTGGGCCGAAGGTGCCACTTGTTTCATGAAAGGAACATCCTCCTCGCCTTGTTCCCCAAAATCAAAATAAAAAACATTCGTGTTCGGAACCTTTAAGGCATCAAGAAGAGACATTGCAACACCTGCATCCCCAAAACAAAAAGACTCAGCAAAAATAAACAAGTAATGGTGCCGAAGGGGACGAAAAGGACCGAAACTTACGATCACGCTTTCTGCGAATAATCGGCCAATCCTTATCCCCTTGGGCCCAGGAAAAACTGACACGACCTAACCAAAGGAAATGCTCAGGAAGGGGACGAATGGGGGATTTATGATCAATTAGGGCACGGACAAGATTTTCATCGTAAACAAAGTCTTCATCAAAGGACATCGTCTGATCCTTGAAACGCCACCTCATATCCTCCGGTAGGCAGCGGTCATCCAACCAGAAAAAATTGTCTTTCCAATTCTTTAGACTAGACCGCTCACCAGAGGACGGGGACGGGACATTCTTTCGGTGTGCAAATGTATACCAATCTCCGGCCGTTATAAACTCATAAAAATAACGAAAAACGTTCAGGTCCGGTTTTCGATCTAAGGCTCGGCAAGAAATTTCAAAATGGTTAATACGGCTAAGGCCGAAGGGGTTAACCTGACAAATATGGACCCTAAAATATTGCAAAACCCTAATCAAGAAACGAGAGAAAGGAACCCTATAATTCGCGAAATTGCAGACGCGAGTATAAAAAGGAAACTTCCCTTGACGGAACGGATATATTGCTTCCCTATCGGAGGGAAGGACCGGATAAAGATCCAGGGGAATCCTATAATCTCTAACGAACTTATCCAACTGACGTTGGGTAAGCACGCTCACACTCTCCGCGAGATTCTCCTTACCAGGAGCCATTTCATAAAATAAGAAATTTAAGTAAAAGAGATGGACGCACCTTGAGGAAGAAGAAGAGACTCAAAAAGAAGAGGGTAACAGCAGAGAAGGGAAAAAGATGAGAGAAAAGAAGGGTAAAAAATGAAATGGTGAAAAGTGAATTTATAAATGTTTTAAGTCGGTCACGGGGTAGTCACTTCAAACCGTCACCTCCCACGAATTCCAACGTGAGGAATTACTATCGTCACAGGTAGGTGACCGACCGACAAATCGCAAAAGTCACCCACACCACGTCATCACCATTCAAATCATGCCACGTCAGACCACTCCCATAGCGACACGTCATCCGGATAGGACAAAAAACTTGAAATAATAGTTTGCTAAGTTTTTACAAAGACTTACCAAACTGGGGGACTTGAAGATACATGTCCGAGGCCGGACATAATTCCTAGGACGAACAAAGCTCCACTTGGACGTACATCCGAATAATGTCCGTCCAACATCAAGAACCTCCGAAGACGAACCTCCATTCAAGTGCGTCTGGACGGATGATGTCATCTAAGTTGACTACTATAAATACCCCATCAAGTACAAAGCCAAGTACGATTTTCTGAACCTTCGTCCTCACTTTCTCTCTCTATTTTCTCTCTCTACCAATACTTATCCTCACGCCGGAGGGTGGTCGCAGAGGGGCCCTCCCATCTCTGCGACGAGCCTAACGGTTTTCTGTTTTGCAGGACTGTTCTCCAAGTTCTCTCACAAGATCCAAACTCTCGATTACAGGCTCCGGCCTAAACTCGATTCTTTGGTTCTTCACTAGATAAATGAAATTATTACTATTTTCGACAAAATGCACTTTACATCAATATCGCAGGTAAGCGAGCAACAAGCTGCGCCGCTACCCCTTCCTAGATGGACGCATTTAACAATAAGCTAACTTCCTTTCAGCAGACAAAGTTCGTGGATACTCAATTCAGCTAAAATTTTACAAAACATGGCCAGGGTCATAAAATTAACACCCGTATTCCGTATCTTACAAGTGGGTATTTTTAGAAATATTTATGATATACGTCAACATATATCATTGGCCTCCTATTACATTTGTGCTCTTTCTTACCTGAATATCCTGAGAGCATAGCAACATTTTTCATGATACTTTCTCTCCGAGGACAATGCATTTCAATAAAAAGAGTTATGATAGTTTCAATGTCCATTCACAAGCTTCCTTTATTTGCGCTTGTCAGGAAGCATAACATTTTCCCAAGGCATTTTTGCCAAAACAAATGTTTACATTTCTTTGGAAATATCGTGAATAAATATGAATCTCTCATTACACTACAAGCCATTTTCTTTAAAGGGCATAAATACAATCTTTCATTGTGAGTAATCGTTATTGATTAATCTATGGAGCTAATGTTCCATTATACATTTTTTACTACAAGCGTTGGACCTTATATAAGATAAGTCCAGTCCACATTCAACTCTAATATACATCACTACAGTGGTGATTAAATACGACTCGTCTAGAATATCATGTCGTTATTTTGAGTTGCTCGAACAGGGGAACTTGTACGGTATAATATACCTAGCCCTACTATCACCAGACTTGGTCATCAAGGCGCTCCGGTATGGATACGCTGGTAAACACTGAATGTTCGTTACCCTAGGACACACGTAATGTACCGAGTTCAGCGGGGAAAGTGAAGAAAGATAATAACATTTATGATTGTTTCATAACATCGACACATTGATTTAAAATCCCACTCCACATCTCGGATTACTTACCGTTAGCTCTAGAGGTCCATCACCTTTGTCCCGGGCCCATTGGAGATTCTGTTAACTACAAGCATTGTTGCATTTCAAACATGCGATCAATTCTGCTTTGTTATGTTTGTGACAGCCTGCAATAAGCTTGCAGGTGTTGTAACTAAAAGAATTCTGCGGTCCACACTGATAATGAACACATAACAAGCCATGAACAAGGATGGCTGCCCCGATGGGATCACCACTTTGGAGCAGTTCTTTATTTCAATAACATAATTATGCAATAAGATATAACCTTCGCCATCAGGCTACCGGCAGAACTTTTCCTTCGTCTAGTGCACCACGACTCATGATGAGTGAGGGAGGCGTTTCCTCTCATATCGGGGTGTGCGCCTTCTACATCAAGGTTGTTTGTCGGAATCACCAAATAAATGGTTCAGAAGTGCAGGTTCTCACTATGAAGATTACACGGTTCAGCAACATCATCAATGCAGATGGCTCGACAAATTGCCAGAGAGTAGATGAAGTCTGAAAAATACTGATGCAACTTGTTTTCAACTTTGGTTAGTTTGGCATCAACAACGTCGTTACGACTCTAGTCTTCTGATACTGGATAAAAGACCTATCTCACATATAAAAATAACCAAAGGTCTACAATGAATAGTCAGGCTGCGAGTATATATACTTCAGATGAGTGTCCATTGGTTCCTTCTTATTATTGCTTTCGAGCAGACCACGCAAACTTCCCCTCCCAGACCAAGATACACGGTCTTGAGAACCACCATATTAACGGAAACCCATGTTAAGGGTAAGTCACGATCGTCTTCTGTTTTACTTTATCTTCGTATCTAATTATGCTCCGGCTCCCCACCACCATCAATTAGTTCAGTTATGGACGCGAGTAATTTTCAGCTCGGTATCGAGTTTTAAAATATAAAGATATTTTAATGAGAACATGCTCCTCCAATTACATTCTCCATTGAATTCGTCGAAAGAATCTTGGTTCAGGTAGAGCACACATCTTTCACATTCTCCATCAGGCGCATGCTTAAAAGCACATAAAATAGAAGCATGTTCAGGATACTCGGCACAAAGTGCGGTTTTTTCTATTAACAGCGGAAGTTGGTGATACTTCTATCATCGTAAGCATCATCATCGTCATCGTATTCATGTGTGTGTTTGTGTACGTACAGAGAATAGATAGACATACATATATGGATATTATTGAAATATCTTGATAAAAGATAATGTTCACAGAGATTACATATATATACCTGTCGGTTAGTTTTGATAACCACCACTAACATAATAACTATGATAACTATAATAATATTACATAATAATAATAAATATATATATGCTAAGTTTATATTCTAACACCATCCCCTAAACTTAGCATCGGTAATGGCTCGTCACGTCGGTTTTGATGATAAACGCATTTTTCTTTAAACTTGTCATGATGCGTCCATAGATCCACCTTGATTTGTTTCGTGATGCCGTGTACGGTAATGTTATTGCTCATTTCCCATTTTGTCACATAAAGTCTTTTAACTGTCGTTAATGCCAATTCAGTGTCGCTAAATCGTTCTGTCGCTAATCTGTCTTCTGTCGCTGTCTTTCTTCTCTTGTCACTAACTGCCGTCGCTAAATCTGGGTATTCTTTCTTTCCTTTTTGTTCCCGCCTTTTCTGCATCCTTCTCTTCTTCATTTTAACGTCTGATGTTCCTCTATTTTGATGATCCTCTATTTCCATTCCTTTCATATCTTCATCATTCGTCCCTCTCTCGTTCATCTTGTCGGAACAGTGCTCACATGCAAACGTCGTTGACGATGATTGCAAATTGTTGTCTCTCCTCACATGTAATCGGGGACTCATATAATCGGGATCGCTTAATTCTGATCGTAATTCTCCGATCTCCAACCATTCTCGTTCTTGTTCCATTTCTCTGTTCTGATCATCGAACATCTCCTTTTCTTTCATATCTTTATTTCGGTGATCTTCCTTGTTTACATCACCATGAGAATTGAAATCTCCCATTTCTATTTCCGTTGTTTCTTCTTGTCTCTCTTCCGTCTCTCGTTCCAGTGACTCGATTTCGCGTTCTAATTTCATTAGAATCTCTCGCTTCATTCTTGTAAACATTCGTGATCGCGGAGTTGTGCGATCGGGGTTGAATTCGTCTCCGTCTCCATATCCTCTGTTTTTGTTCTTCATCCGGATGTGCCCGGAATCGTATAATATCGATCGATCTTCATCGATTTCCCACCATGGCTCTGATACGACTTTATTAACAGCGGAAGTCGGTGATACTTCTATCATCGTAAGCATCATCATCGTCATCGTATTCATGTGTGTGTTTGTGTACGTACAGAGAATAGATAGACATACATATATGGATATTATTGAAATATCTTGATAAAAGATAATGTTCACAGAGATTACATATATATACCGGTCGGTTAGTTTTGATAACCGCCACTAACATAATAACTATGATAACTATAATAATATTACATAATAATAAAAATAATAAATATATATATGCTAAGTTTATATTCTAACACTTTCCACTAGCATGTAAAGGTATATGGATTAAACCAATAGGTCACTGGCTCACATCTTGGGGAAACAACAAGCTATTTTGAGTTTAAATACGGATTTTGGCACCAAAAAATTGCGAATCGCATATGCACCAGTGAAGCTAAGAAGAGGCGAAGCAAAAGCGTTAATACTTGCCCCACAAAAAGGTGTTGCATAGTGAAGAACCAAAGAATCGTATTGAGGCCGGAGCCTGTAAACGAGGGTTTGGATCTTGTAGGTGAGATTGGAGAACAGTCCTGCAAAACAGAAAACCGTTAGCCTCGCCGCAGAAATGGGAGGGCCCCTCTGCGACCACCCTCCGGCGTGAGGATAAGTATTGGTTGAGAGAGAAAGTAGAGAGAGAAAATAGGGACGAAGGTTCAGAAAATCGTACTTGGCTTTGTACTTGATGGGGTATTTATAGTAGTCAACTGAGATGACGTCATTCGTCCAGACGCACTTAAATGGAGGTTCGCCTCCGGAGGTACTTGACGGGGAACGTACATATTTTAGATGTCCGTTCATGTGGGTCTCGGTAGGTTCGCCTCCGGTTCGTCCCAAGTGTCATGTCCGGCTTCGGATATGTATCTTCACATTGTTTACACCATCACCGAATCTCCATGACGGCTATGCTGACTGTAGTTCAGTCAGCTCCGGACACTTCAAAAGGCCGGACCAGGAGTTATTCCGTTCTACGGCTATAATTCAGCTCAGAAAATAATTACTCTACATGTTTTTTCAACCTAACTAGGCGTTGAGCTTTGATCTTGACTCGTTTTTCAAAAAGTTAATTGTTTTATACCTTTGGGGAAAACTTTGACCCGTTGGCTTTTTTTTTACTCGTTTTCAACAACGAATGTTTTACAGTCCTCAAATTTTCCGATCCATTTAGTTTCGACTTAGCTTCTTTTCAAAATTGTATTTGCTTTATACACCACTGGATGATATAGCTCCATTCGGTTTAGGCTCTACTTTTAAGTGAACCGCAATAGCAAATCAATTTTGTTTCTTTTCTGAACAAAAATTCCAAACTGGTTTACTCCTTATATTTGTACTAAAAGGTAAAACCAACCTCCCCCTTGTTTAAATTACAAGATCAAAAAAGTTGTTTCATATCCGAACCGAAGCGCTCAACATGTCTCTTCTTGTCTAAACACGACTAATACCGAGCTATGCTTACATATTTTCGGTTCCAAATACGAGTTACTTCAGCACCAGTATGCGATTCTCTCTCCTGGACGAATGCGCTTGGTTTGTTTAGTGAACCGCCTCTCCACCATTTCCAGCCCTGGACAACATATAAACAACATCATCATGACGGATGATAACATGAGTAGCGGTCCGATAGATTTTCGATATGCCTCAACAATAATCTATGCACAAAAATAAATCGCTTACATACTTTAGTGTCCGGCTGCTCAATGTACACGGAAGAAAACGGTGCATAAGGCATGACCGGATTAACATTCGATCCAGTTGCGGTAAGGAATACAAGGCAAGATGGTGAAAAATACTCCTACTTCACACTTATCTCCCATTGTTACCAAAGCTTCAAGCTTTTCCAAGAAAATGGTACAGCACGAACCCAAATTCCAATAAGGTAAGAAGACCAAGTTTCAAAATGAAGGTTCCATATACAAAAAGAAGTGCCAAAGATTAGGTAGAATGGAGCAATGAATTACTTCACTGTGCATCGGCTTCACCTCTAAAAGGAAAAGCACGGTTTTCCCCAACCGAACCATCTAGCTCCGGCCACTCATTGTTTCGGTCCGATCACGGTAATGACTGCAAGACATGCAGGCATCCAACAACACCATACCTGCCACCAATGCGTAGATAAATAGTGTTTAAAGTTACCTATCACAAAATGCAAATTGAACCTTCGGCGAACCGGAGCAATCCTAAGAATTGACTTGTGCCTCAACACGACTCGACGATATATAAACCATCCGTCATGATAATCGAAGAAGAATTTGACAATGACAAGCAACAAGTCCATTATAATATAGCTCGCACTACATCACATGGACTGGGGGACTTGATGAGGCAACGTCCAATTCGCCGAACCAAACCTACATGCACGGACTAAGTTTTTCGTCCGCTCAAGCCTCACCGAACTACAAGATGAGATAAGATCCGGTTAGGCCCAGCATGACATTTTAGGGCCCAAGACGTATGGCCCAACAAAGGCTTTGGCCCATACCATCCCCTATATATATAAATGCTTTCCCCTATTAGAAGGGATCTTCTTCTCCTCTCTCCATACACATTTAGTTACTCCCATTCTAATTTACTTACACTTTATGTATATATGCACTTATTACAATGAATATCACACTGACTTGAGCGTCGGAGGGTGGTCCAGAGACCCCGGTCTCTGGTCCCCTTCTAACGAGTTTTTCATGTTGTCTTGCAGCACCCACTTGGAGCAAATTAGAGAAGACGAAGTGTGCTCCGTCTATCTCCTCTGGTAGATGCAATGACCAAATTATCCCAGCGGTGGATATTTGCTTCTTCACCAACACCTCAAGAAGTTCCTTCCGATACGACCGAACCCATTGGTTATATTACGAAATTGCAATTGTTCCTTGTTCGTTTTTCTGGCGAGATAGTGTTGAGTTTTGACCCGGCAACGTGTTTGCAGGTGTGGGTTGGGTGGAGGATGAGACTAAGTGGGTGGTGGTGGTGGTGTGAGTGGCCCTACTTAAATCATTTAATTTATATATCTTTCTTTAAATAATAAATCAGATTTATATGTTTAGTAAGGACAATTTAGTAATTTCACACTAACTTAACTGACCAAACTAACTGACATTTACTCAGGGGACTATCCGAGTAACAAATTATCAAACCATAGGGAGCATACCTGCTATTTCCAAAAGATGGGGACTAAACATGAAAAAAATGTAAAACCACAGGGACCATCCGGGCAATTAACTCCAAAAAAAAATATGGAATTAATATGTATATGTACGTATATAAGGATATGTGTGATGTATAACTATATTTACACACATAGGAATAGTTATTTGGATTCATAAATACTTACGCGAATTAACAAATTAACGCCGGTCTAGTAACCTGTTTCACTTGTCATAAGTTATTATCATAGAAATTTACGGGGTGTCACAACATGAACATTAGAAAACATAGAGAACAATTGTTAGAAACCAAAAGTAATAATAAGGATCCTTGCCAATGAGGTGGTGGTGGAGTGGCAAGGGAAATACTTGGTGTTCTAAGGTATCCAAGTTCGATTCCTGTCCTCCCTATTATTTTTTGCAGCACCTGGTGATGGTGGGAGACTAGGCGAATAGGTGGAGAACGCTAGTTTGATCCTTGAACTGAGCGGGTTTAGCGAGTGTTCACAGGCTTCAGCCCTAGGTGAGGGTTTTCCCCGGTTCGGAGACTAGTGTCTCCTGATGTGGTGAATTTCGCCAGTACCCCATTTGGAGGATTCGTTGGCCGCTCAAATAAAAATAATAAGGATCCTTTATCCTCAGGCTCCCTGAACCATCCGCTAAGGATAGGTGATCCAGGCAACATCTCAGGATACATGATCCACAATTAGTAAACCTATGCCCTAACGCTAATGATTTTTTATTTTATTTTTTATTATGAAGTATATGTCGGCTTCATATCAAATGTAGACCATTTCATATCATACAATCCATATATGTGTTTGAATGCATGCTCCAAAATTTAAGATCATTTAAAGTGGGCTTTTGCAACCAACTGTATAAGACTTGAAGAAACAAAGTAACAACGATTGCAAAAAATAAGATGAATTTATGTTATTCTTCCTTGATTAAGTTTTAGTAAATCAATCTCTTATCTTAATCGATTTATCCAAAATTCTTCTGTTACTTACGATTCACACAATAAAATATACAATAATTAATTTAGCAGAATCTATTTCGAATAAAAGAAATATCATATATCAAAATAACAACTCCATGGCTACCATAGAACTACGATGCTTTTGTAGAAATAATAAATACAACTCATAGTGTAAAAGAGTTTGTAGGAGACAAGATCAAGAATAAAAATATGTATATTTATGAAAATAATGAATTTTGAATAATTTTAAATGCAAGGTATGTTGATATTGATAATAATATATTATGTGTATTATTAGCCAACTTTATAAATGAAGTTTTATCACAAAATTAAAAGGGAATAACAAAAGGACAATAAAAAAAACTTAAAAGTCACAAGGTAATAAAAATTGATTAATTACTAAATTAATTAATCCACGTGAACACACAATTGAAACCAACAAGTTACCACAATTATCTCATCTAAGCAATCAAAAGACTCATCTCCTGACCATCTCAAAACAGCGGTGACGAAATCACGCTTCGAAATAAGATATACGAATTCCATTACATATCGTTCGATAATATGCACTTATTCAAAATCGATCACCCGTTCGCCATATGAGTTCGATGTTACTAATACAATTTAGCAACATTGAACTCGGGGGCTTGCACAGTATGATACCGTTATCAACGAACTGCACCAACATTTACCAAAGTCGGTTAAAATCTTCGGATAAGCCCCACTTCAAACAGGAAACGATTCGTGTTCAAAGAACTGAAATCGATACAACCCCTGTAAATATTACATGCCATGTCACCGATTCGCTGTATGCCTAAATACGTTTTCCACGACCAAAGAAATCTCCTAAAAAACATACGGGTTTGCCTCAGCATAAAGAAACAACCTATTTCAAGCGTTTTATAGATTAAGAAGCATAGTGGTGCTATGCCATACGATGGTGTTCCTTAAACATGAACCATAGATCCATAACAGCCTAGATACAAGCTATGGATCACCTTCTAAGGACAAAAATGTCAATTATAACACGCGTTGCATGATTCAGGTAAGCAAGGTTAAACGCTCCAGATCACCGCTAACATCTTAAAAAAAAAGTTTTTCAAGGTCGAAGTTAAATATATAAAGGTACACCAAACCATGTCACTCATTCAATGGGTAGACAGTTGATAATACCTCGAACTAGGCACTAACCCTGCCTTAGATCTATGATCTATAATTCAATCAGGCACAAAGGCGATGCCTTGGATTTCAAAGCACGAGAGATGCTTCATGAAAAGTGCCTTAATTAAAAATATAACACTCGGCTCATATTCATGTTTCGGTAAGACATGGATAATCGTCACCGAATCATGGAACATGGTTAATCCAGAACAGCGTGGACGCACGCTATGGAAATACTTATACGCTATTTATGCCGAATACTAGCGCGCAAATAAAAAGTTGTTCGAACAAAAAACTTATATACGGGTCACAATCCATGCCCCACGCCGATTGGGAAGGTCGTAGTATACAAACTATCGACAAACGGTCCGAGTTAGACCACTGAAAATCTCACAATGTTCGACCAAAACACTGTGAAAGACGTCCTAACGTAACACTATAATAACATCAAAAAAAAAAACATGCAAACAAGGCTTAAGTTTGCTAAATTTTACGATTGGCGTTCAGATCCGATGCGGCTTGTGAACAGTAAACACTTAGCACGCACCATCATAGTTATGTACAAAGATCCGAGTCAGCATGGATTGATGATAACACATCATCTTCAAACAACGAGCATACGAATAAAAGGGGTGTCGCGACGTATCGGTCATTCCTTAAAATAATTTATGTTGCAGTAATCTATAACATAGATACATACTGCGAACCACCTCCAAATAAAGCAAATGATGCTAAAATGCAAATTGAACCTTCGGCGAACCGGAGCAATCCTAAGAATTGACTTGTGCCTCAACACGACTCGACGATATATAAACCATCCGTCATGATAATCGAAGAAGAATTTGACAATGACAAGCAACAAGTCCATTATAATATAGCTCGCACTACATCACATGGACTGGGGGACTTGATGAGGCAACGTCCAATTCGCCGAACCAAACCTACATGCACGGACTAAGTTTTTCGTCCGCTCAAGCCTCACCGAACTACAAGATGAGATAAGATCCGGTTAGGCCCAGCATGACATTTTAGGGCCCAAGACGTATGGCCCAACAAAGGCTTTGGCCCATACCATCCCCTATATATATAAATGCTTTCCCCTATTAGAAGGGATCTTCTTCTCCTCTCTCCATACACATTTAGTTACTCCCATTCTAATTTACTTACACTTTATGTATATATGCACTTATTACAATGAATATCACACTGACTTGAGCGTCGGAGGGTGGTCCAGAGACCCCGGTCTCTGGTCCCCTTCTAACGAGTTTTTCATGTTGTCTTGCAGCACCCACTTGGAGCAAATTAGAGAAGACGAAGTGTGCTCCGTCTATCTCCTCTGGTAGATGCAATGACCAAATTATCCCAGCGGTGGATATTTGCTTCTTCACCAACACCTCAAGAAGTTCCTTCCGATACGACCGAACCCATTGGTTATATTACGAAATTGCAATTGTTCCTTGTTCGTTTTTCTGGCGAGATAGTGTTGAGTTTTGACCCGGCAACGTGTTTGCAGGTGTGGGTTGGGTGGAGGATGAGACTAAGTGGGTGGTGGTGGTGGTGTGAGTGGCCCTACTTAAATCATTTAATTTATATATCTTTCTTTAAATAATAAATCAGATTTATATGTTTAGTAAGGACAATTTAGTAATTTCACACTAACTTAACTGACCAAACTAACTGACATTTACTCAGGGGACTATCCGAGTAACAAATTATCAAACCATAGGGAGCATACCTGCTATTTCCAAAAGATGGGGACTAAACATGAAAAAAATGTAAAACCACAGGGACCATCCGGGCAATTAACTCCAAAAAAAAATATGGAATTAATATGTATATGTACGTATATAAGGATATGTGTGATGTATAACTATATTTACACACATAGGAATAGTTATTTGGATTCATAAATACTTACGCGAATTAACAAATTAACGCCGGTCTAGTAACCTGTTTCACTTGTCATAAGTTATTATCATAGAAATTTACGGGGTGTCACAACATGAACATTAGAAAACATAGAGAACAATTGTTAGAAACCAAAAGTAATAATAAGGATCCTTGCCAATGAGGTGGTGGTGGAGTGGCAAGGGAAATACTTGGTGTTCTAAGGTATCCAAGTTCGATTCCTGTCCTCCCTATTATTTTTTGCAGCACCTGGTGATGGTGGGAGACTAGGCGAATAGGTGGAGAACGCTAGTTTGATCCTTGAACTGAGCGGGTTTAGCGAGTGTTCACAGGCTTCAGCCCTAGGTGAGGGTTTTCCCCGGTTCGGAGACTAGTGTCTCCTGATGTGGTGAATTTCGCCAGTACCCCATTTGGAGGATTCGTTGGCCGCTCAAATAAAAATAATAAGGATCCTTTATCCTCAGGCTCCCTGAACCATCCGCTAAGGATAGGTGATCCAGGCAACATCTCAGGATACATGATCCACAATTAGTAAACCTATGCCCTAACGCTAATGATTTTTTATTTTATTTTTTATTATGAAGTATATGTCGGCTTCATATCAAATGTAGACCATTTCATATCATACAATCCATATATGTGTTTGAATGCATGCTCCAAAATTTAAGATCATTTAAAGTGGGCTTTTGCAACCAACTGTATAAGACTTGAAGAAACAAAGTAACAACGATTGCAAAAAATAAGATGAATTTATGTTATTCTTCCTTGATTAAGTTTTAGTAAATCAATCTCTTATCTTAATCGATTTATCCAAAATTCTTCTGTTACTTACGATTCACACAATAAAATATACAATAATTAATTTAGCAGAATCTATTTCGAATAAAAGAAATATCATATATCAAAATAACAACTCCATGGCTACCATAGAACTACGATGCTTTTGTAGAAATAATAAATACAACTCATAGTGTAAAAGAGTTTGTAGGAGACAAGATCAAGAATAAAAATATGTATATTTATGAAAATAATGAATTTTGAATAATTTTAAATGCAAGGTATGTTGATATTGATAATAATATATTATGTGTATTATTAGCCAACTTTATAAATGAAGTTTTATCACAAAATTAAAAGGGAATAACAAAAGGACAATAAAAAAAACTTAAAAGTCACAAGGTAATAAAAATTGATTAATTACTAAATTAATTAATCCACGTGAACACACAATTGAAACCAACAAGTTACCACAATTATCTCATCTAATTCAAAATAACGCACAAGTTATATCAACATTTGACAGTTACGTTGCCGGGCGTGTCAAATTTTCGCCGGAAGTGTCAAAAATGGACTAGAGATTATATCAACATTTATGGAGATTAGATTGTTACCTGATTTAGCAATGGATATTAGATGGTTACCTGACCGAGAAGGAGCACTCGGTAGCCACCATTCATACCAAGCATCCACACACTCGCATCAATGGATGGCAAAACCAAATCAACATATAATTAACACGTGAACATTTATCGCCTATGTATGACTCTGTGATCGAGCACTTTCGTGCTGATAACGTGTTGTAAAACAACGGCCTAATAGCAACCAACATATGATGTATGTAAACAAGAATTATGATGTATTTGTAGGTTCAACATTGAATTAAGAGTAAATACAATGATGAGTTAAGGATGTAGAGAGTCACTATAAATAATATATTCA
The DNA here is from genome assembly GCA_030545235.1 of Helianthus tuberosus. Taxonomy (NCBI): domain Eukaryota; kingdom Viridiplantae; phylum Streptophyta; class Magnoliopsida; order Asterales; family Asteraceae; genus Helianthus; species Helianthus tuberosus. The sequence goes on from JARYGA010008587.1 coordinate 29,713, forward strand.
TAAAAAATTCCTCAAATTTGTCTTCTGAAAATCTGTGATTTGCTTATTCATTAAATAATAGTGTTTTTTTTAAGGATTCACCTCATCTTTTAGTGAGCTCATCTCTAATTCTAACTAGGCCAATGCAATGAATGAGAAATTTGCAGCACTACATAGGAACAATAAATGGGAGCTTGTAGATCTATTACCAAGTTGTAAACATATAGGTTGCAAGCGGTTCTACAAAATAAAATATAAATGAATGGGATATATAGAAACATGTAGGGCTAGAATTGTAGCTAAAGGGTGTAGTAAAAAAGAATGGATGGATTTGATGAAACTCACTTGTAGTAAAGATGGTAACTCTAAGGTGTATTATTAGTTTGGTTGTAAAAAACAAAGACCCATGTACCGGACATAAATAATTTATATTTATATGGTGAATTGAATGAAGATGTTTATATGTGTTTACAAGAAAGATACTTGGTGTGTGCGAAGCGTGATATGATTTTATTGATATTTTGAGCCTATTTTACGTATTAGTCAAGTTTTAAATTTATAAAACACGATATTCTACTAACACTAAACACACACTTGGGCAAGTGCACCCCTCGTGAGCGTAGTATAGCGTTGTAAGATACCGAGGTCGTCCAAGGACACAAGTGCTTTTAGTACAGGTTTATTCTCAGCGTCTAATCAATCTAAATTTTTTTTAAGAAAAGTTTTGAAACATGAAAATAAAAACTAAAAATGAAAAGATAAGTAAAATAAAAACATATTCACAAGATAGAATCACTTGGATCCGACTCGCCTTTAGTGTATCCTTTGATGATTTTCGCACTTTCGCTCATTTTAAGAGATTATCTTAGTTATAGTAGTAGGCCCCTCTTTTGAAGGTAACGTTACCCTCAACCAAGTGGTTTGAGTCAGCAGGGATACAATCCCAAAGGGTCGGAATATTAAAAAATAATTAAGTTAGTTATTAATGCGAAAAGTGGTAGGCCCCTCTTTTGAAGATGACGTTACCCTCAGCTAAGTGGTTTGAGTCAGCAAGGATACAATCCCAAGAAGCCGGTTTAAAATATTAATAGTAGTTTACATATGAGGGGTTCAAGCTATTCGCACCCCCGCCATCCAATACCAGTGGGTATTGAAGGAGGTCCTAGTAAGCTTAAACCAGGTACTTGCAGGATCTATACACTGAACAAGGCAAGAACCTTACCAAACCATTCCCCTAACCCCCGACCAGGTAGTCAACATGCCTTTATATAGACCGTAAAGACATGAATGATGCAGTCTTTTACTTTATATAGATAGTAAAGTAACTTCAAGACACCACGGAAAAATGATAAGAAAAATTCACCTTCTACATAAGAAACTAGTTATTAAAGTCATTAATACAAACCCAAATAAAAAGTGCCGAAAGATTAAAAATCAAAAGTAATATATAAAAGACTTGTCTTCACAAAGTGATGTAAGAGGCTTAACCAAACATGGCATTTGATTGGCAAGAACCCTTACAATCAATCTTGGATCCCGAGACTACTACACACTCTAAAGATGGATGATGGATGATGGTGGTGGGTGTTGGTGTTGTAGTGGTGGTGGAGTGGTGGCAAAGTGGGAGAGTAGTGGTTTGCCAAGAGATGCCTTTCAAGTGAACCAAGCACCCCTATTTATAGCCTGCACAGAACTTTGGGCACGGCCCCGTGCCCGCTGGGCACGCCCTGTGGCTAGCCTTTTCTCTTCCTTCATTAATTGCAAGTGTCTGCAGAGGGCCCCACACGGCCTCGTGTCTCCTGGGCACGACCCCGTGGTCAACTTCGTAACTTTACTATCAAGATTTAGCAAGATTCTGCGTATCTTTGCGTTGATCATGCCCCGTGCTGAGCTGGGCACGCCCCCGTGGTGGGCGTGGAAGCTTCCACAGGTTTGTCTTTTGTGCAGGGTTCTGACCACGCCCCGTGTTCAGCTAGGCACGACCCCGTGGTCAGTCTTCTGATTCCTTTTTTTTGCTTTGGGGATGCTGCCGAGGGGTCGGGCATGTTACGTTTACTCCTTCTTTTTGTAATTATGTTTGGTTTTGGCTGCTTATTTGCTCCTTTTGTTCGTTTAAGCTCATTTGGTCCTGTAAATTCAAAAGGAAGAAAGAAACGTGCGTTTTCCAACATTAGTACTAAAAAGGGTTAGTTTTTATGCCTCATTTGATATAATTTATATGTTACATTTTGCACACATCAAATACCCCCACACTTGAATCTTTGCTTGTCTTCAAGCAAAAACTCTTTAATATGTGGCTTACACACCCAAATGGAAGAGGTAGAGGAGTAGTTTTTGGGTTCATCTTGAGTGTTGGGAATCCAAGATCTTTATTGGGTTCTATTTTTATTTAATTTATAATCCTATTCTTCATGATTTATTTAGAACAATTTATAAGAAAAATTACTTATTTTGGCATAACATGCCTTTTTAAAATTCCATTTATATACAAGTTCACATACCTCATGGGAGATCACTCAACACTCGGCCGAAAATGTATTTTTGTGAAACACTCGAGACCAGCATGGAACTTACTTCTACCATATGCTTGCCAAGCGATCAAACCTCCTCCTTTTTAACTATAAACCTTTGTAAATATCAAGAGGACTTTGGACTTTGGGAAGGGTTAGGCTTGGGCTAAGGGTAGGTGGTTTGGTTAGTGGTTAGTAAAAATCGCTAAAAGTGTAAAAAGCGTTGGTTGTCGTAAAAAATTTTGTTTTTGTGACTTTTATTCAAACTAAGCACATTCAAATTTAAGGAACTTGTTTTTTTTATTGCAAGACTTCCATTTTTTTCATGTCACAAGATAATCGAGCTTTTTACTAAAACAAAGGGTTTGAAAAGAAAAAGGTTTTGGTGGGTAAAGGGTGTTTGTTTGTGGGTTTTGAAATGAAAAGGTTTAGGCTCAAAGGGGTTAACTAGGGGGATTTTGGGTAGGTGATAAAAAAAGATGAAAAATAATGGTGTTGAAAGGAAAAATGGTTAGTCCTAATCCCTCTATCATCTACTTACTTGGGTTCAAGTTGGTAAGGACCGGGAATGTATCGTCATGGCAAGTTCTAGAGTCGTAAGAACCAAGCTGTCACACCCCAACCTATGGCGAAAACATCAGAGTGAGACGAAATAGATTGCTCGAGACATCATAACACTAATAATTGTGACAAGTATTTAAATAGTAAATTTTATTTCATTTCTAAAGAATCAATTACAAGAATTTGAAGTAAATACAACATCATGAATAATGAAATACAATGCAATAAGAATACAAATTAAAGTGTGTATCTAAGCATCCTACTAGATTCCATGCATCACCAACATCATCGCTAAACCTGCAACATGTTTTAAAAAGCATAGTTCAATACAAAGGTATTGGCGAGTACACTAGTTTTAGACTCGTGGCATGTGTATAAAAGTATTTTCAATCCCACATAGCACTTGGTATACAAGGTCAAACTATCATGCATAACAATATGTCAACTCTAGTGTCCACTAGTATTTAGCATCCCTCGTCACAAAAGCAACGAGACCGTTATAGAATAAAGACTGAACAAAACCCCGTCGGGTGGTGTGCTACTCCTATAGCGCTATAATTGTTTAAGCCGAGTTAACAAGTAGTATGTATTCTAGCATGAACCTTAGCATTACAAGGCATGTATACGAATCGAATGAATAAAAGCATGTTTGTGAATTGTGCGGTTTAACAAGTAAAACATATTGCACCCAAAGTGTATTTAAAAGGGAAATGGGTCATGGGTACTCACAAATTTGCTAAGTCTTCCAATTATCCGAGTATTGACGAGTTAATGAGATTTAGTGTATGAATGGGTTTGGATTGAAGATTAAGGGATGTGTAGATTTAGAATTTAAAGTATAACAAGGTAAGTATACACGAAAATAATCATCTAGACTTCATACTCGTTCTTGACACTATAAAACCCATAGGGGTTAGGATGATTTCATAGGTTTAATACCCATTAGAATCATAACAAGTTACTAGGTCTTAGATGATGTAATCTAGTACTTTGACGAATGAACACAAATTCATTATCAAAGGTTCGAATACTTTGATAGTATATATAAGTATTATATAGATTATGTAATATATCAATAAGTCCAATAGTTCAAGCATGAGGTAGGAGGATAAATCCTCCATTTAGGAACCTCTTTATTGTCATAGAAATCATGTAGGAGGTAGGAAGGAATGTCTTCCATTTAGGCACCTCTAAGTGTTCACTACTACACTTGATGTAAGAACATACAAGGAGGGTCATGAACTATAAGTAATACAAGAATACTAAACACTAATCTATAAGAAATCATTAAGCAATGTGGGGATTTTATGTAGGACAACCCAAGTTAGTCCTAAATCACACCTACATCAAGTCTTGAACTTGAACATCACTTGTGGGTTAAACCCTTGAACAAAATAGAAAGTTTGTGAGGATTAATCCTCTGATTTTGAATGTCTCAACCTTGTTTTTAAGCCTAACTAACCATAGATGTGGTTATAAGCATAAGCACATAGGTTTGAGATGAGTTTCCTCAAGTTTACACAAGTTTAGAAAAGATTAAATGAAAACATAAATGAACAACCTACTTTGGAGCCTTTTTGGCGACATTCCAGGGCCTGGTTTTCTAGATAAAACCAATGAAAACGTAGCTAAAGTCAATACAAAGAAGTAGGAAAAAGAATCGAGTGAATCGGATAAGAAATGAGTGAGTTATGCTCACTTTTGTGAATGTTGGTATTTCTACTCGAACTCTTGCTTTCAGCTACGATTTGGAGGATGTTTTGAGAGTGTTTTAGTGTTGCAAAAGTGGTAGGGAGGCTGGTTATAAGTGGTATTTATAATGGGAAGGATTAGGGTTAAGTTGGGTGAGCATTTAATACAATTAGGTGAGAGTTTAAGCAATAAAAAAAGAAATAACTTAGCCATAGATGGCTGATTGCAAGGGCTGTTTGGCAGCTTTTATTATTATTTTTTTGTTGTTTAAATGATGTAAAATGTATAAACAAGAGGTATTTTATAAAATTAAGATGCTACATAAAGCCTAATGTGCATTTAACATGTTATCAAGGTCTAAAAGGATTAAGAGAAATGTTTTAATTACACCAACTTGCGATATATTAAGTGTCATATGAAACAAGTATGAATGATTTACATTTAGGTATTAATCAAGAGAAAAGCATATAACTTAATTTTATAATCGAATAACCAAGTGTTTGAACGTACGAAATGTCACACCCCTTTCTAAGGCGGAAGCACGAGGTGTGATCATGAAAGGTTTCCATTGCATACGATTGGTAAACAAACTACATGCTCATAAAAATAACTTCAAACACCATTACCGTTACATAACGGAAAACATAGTTTAAGTGTTTACATCACGAAACAACATATTGTCTGAAAGTTTACAACTTATTTAAGACAAACATAAACGACATCCACGAGCATGAGTGAGACCGCGCGCACATCCACTTTTAGTTACCTGAAATACATGTGAGTTTTGGAAAAACGTCAACATAATGTTGGTGTGAATTCATGCAGTTCTTGTATTGAACGTTTGTATACTTTGTATGAAAAACATGGTATGTATCTTGTATAAATCAAGTATTCATGTATAAATCAAGTATTCCTGTATGTATCAAGTTGTTAATGGGTTGCAAGGCCATTAACATGTGACACGACATAGGAAGCAACCAAACCATAGGCACTTTTCTAGTTGTTGATTCACGACGGAGACACAAAAACACTACTCGGTACTAGTTATCACCAAGAGTGGGGCTGCCCTTGTACCCATTAGATCTAACCTTTTGTTCTGTGGTCTAAGTATGTACACGATTAATGGTGCTTATGGTACCCTATTCGTGACACGATTTCTCGTATCTTTTCTTGTATCATTTCTCAAAACGCATCATACTTGGTACTAGTTATCACCAAGAGTGCTTCTTGTTTTTGTATCATACCATTTGTAAACATTATAATATTGGTAACATGTATTTCACCCCCGAAGTTATAAAACCAAAAACAGTTAAAGAAAAGGGGGAGCATGAACTCACAACTTTGCGTTCTTGCGTCGTAAACATCACCGGATTTGCTTAATTAACGTCGTGACCTATACGTGTTTTATTAACGTTAGTCACTAGACTTGTATCGCACAAGTACAGTCACTATCTTTTGTATACGTTTTCTTGTGTTAAAAATAATTTATATTTTTAACTATGTATTTTACTTATATTATTTTCTCAAAAATAAATATAAGTATCTTGTATTTTGCACCCGAATTATGTATTTTGTCAAAAGCTTCATTTCATGTTTATAATTTGTCCAAGTTATTTATTCTATGAAGAAATATATTTTCATAAATATATTTTCTTGTATGTGTCTAAGTATGTTGTATGTGTATTCTTGTGCTTTTACTTCTTATGAGTATTTAGCGTATTTACAAGTCCTAATACACTATTACATGTAATACATGCTACATACACTTAGCACAAAATTTGGTGATCAATAAATATATATATTTTTCTCAAAAATATACATACTTAATATTAATTTTAATCTTGAAGAAATCATCATTTTTTAACACAAAAATTAGGGAAACCTTGATAAATGTTTTTAGATACATTTTTAGGGGATAAGTTTCTCAAAAACTTATATTTTTCTAAGTGTCAAAATTTTATAGAAATTTTGACAGAGTTTCCCCTAAAAATGGAGGTTTCCCATGTTTTCAAAACATGTGTTTATTTTCTTTTAAATCATCATCAACAATCAACAACACAATCAAGTCTTACCATATGCCTAAAATCATGTAAATCACACTATCTCATGAACTTGAAGCTTTTGTAAAAACTTGTAGTAACTTACCATGTTATTTAGTGGGTTTAGTTACCCTTAAAATCATGGTTGTTTGTTTGTAAATCACGTTATTAAAAGATTTGGTCCTTTACAACTTGTAATCACATTTTCTAAAAATGTTTCTTCTTGAAATCTTCTTGTAACATATATATTTCTATCCATGTTTATCCTCTAAAAACATGGTTGATTTCTTTAAGAACCAAGATTTAGTAAAACTTGTATTTTTAACTTGGTTTCTTGAAATCTTAGATTTACAAGACTTTCAACTCACTTTAATCATTATTTTACATGATAACAATGCATACTTTCAAGTTCATGATTTACATAAGGATGATTCATTAAACTTTAGCATGTTCATCCTCTCATCTTGCTAGATTATGTTTTTAATCATGATCTAGCAAGATCATATGATGATCTACACCATTTACATAAACAAACAATGATCAACAAGTAAATCAACACATAAACAACATAGTTTCTTCATGATTTAAGCTTATGTTCAAGTTATTTTCTTGTGATTCCTAGTGTTCTTCAATATTAACATCATGCATCATTCTTTAACCACTTAAATAAGATGTAAAATGAAGAGATTAATGTTCTTACCACTAGCTCAAGGCTAGGGATGATCAAGTGAAGAAAACAAGTGGATAAAAGCAAATAAGAGAGGTCCTTCCAATTCTGTTGCTTACAACCTTCCTAGATAGACCCGAGACACCTTAGAATCACCTTGGAATGTATTGGAATGGAATGAAAATGAAGGTGTATAGAGGTGGAGTTGGGGCAGTGAGCTAAGGGAGGGTGAAGGAGAAGATGTGGTGTGTGAAATGGTTAAGGGTTTAGTCTCATGGTTCTTATAATCTTCACCCAACATTAGGTGGTATAAGGCATCTTGTGTTGGCATATTCCTAGACAAGATCTCATAAAATATACAAGAAAAATCCCAAGTGGGACCCACCCTTGTAACCGGCCTAACTATGGGGGGGGTGTAAAGTGTAACTTTTCAAGTATTAGTTACTTCCTTCTAGTTAGATTCCAAGTATTAATTTTAGGGATTTAGGGGTTTTGTGTTCATGAGATGTAATATGATGCTCGGTGATCATAGCTAGCTTTGTAATACTAAAACAATGCTTCTAGTGATATTTTGATGTTCCGGGTAATGTCCGGTTGTTTGGTTAGATACCGGCTCGTTAAAGTGCTAAATTGCACCGTTTAATGTCCTTTAAGTATTCTTTTGTGACCCTTTCAATTCCCAACCCTTAGGGAAGTATTCTGGGTGATAAATCATAATTTCTGCATAATATTTCAGTGTCATAATGCTGATTATAGCTGAATTTAATAAAATTCTGCACTTAAAGTGCGTTTCGGGTGCTTTTTAGTGCGTAATTTAGCGTTCGGAAGGTCTATATGTTAACCCTTGTATGTATTCTTGGGTTTTAATGTATTCTTGATGTTGGACCTACACCTAGGCTCCAATTCTATTGTCTAACTACTTCTGCAGAATTGTTAACACAGTGTGTCTTACCGGTGAGTTTACTAGTATTTTTGGCGCAACGCTGTTCATTAATGCATAAAGTAATTCTTGTAGTATTAAACGAGCATGAATTCACTTGTTTAGTATCAAAATCAGACAATGTTGACATTTAAGCACATAATTGCAGTCATTAAATAATAATTAAGGTGTACGGAAATTACCGGTTTGGTGCCAGTTGTCACAGTCCCCCCCCCCCCCCCCGGTTAAAAGAATTTCGTCCTGAAATTCAGGCTGAACTAACTCTCGCATGAGTCTTCTTGAACAGGTGGGGGTACTTCTCTTTGAACTGGTCTTCACGTTCCCACGTGTACTCAGGTCCATGCTTAGAGTTCCAACGTACTTTGACAAGCTTGACACTGCTCCTTCTGGTCTTGTTGACTTTCCAGTCGGTAACCTCAACGGGTTGTTCTGTAAATCGGAGGGTGTCATCAATATGCACTTCATCCGTAGGGATGATCACGGTTTCTTGTGTTGGACTCTTCTTGAGGTTGGATACATGAAACATATCATGTACTCCGTTAAGCTCTTCCGGTAATTCCAACTTGTATGCCACGGTACCAATTCTTTCTAAAATCTTGAATGGTCCGATGTATCGGGGGTTCAGCTTCCCACGTTTTCCGAATCTTCCTACACCCTTCCAAGGTGAGACCTTTAACAACACTTTGTCTCCCACCCCGAATTCTAATGGTTTTCGTCTACGATCCGCGTAGCTCTTTTGTCGATCTCGAGCCGCCTTAATGCGCTCTCGGATCTGCATAATCTTGTCGGTTGTCTCTTGTCAAGTTCAGGACCAACCATTCGCTTGTCTCCGGCGTCTGCCCAACATAAGGGCGATCGACACTTGCGGCCATACAGAGCTTCGAACGGTGTGGCTTTTATACTTGTATGATCACTATTATTGTAGGAAAACTCAACCAAAGGTAGATGAGTATCCCAGCTGCCGCCTAGGTCCATGACACATGCACGGAGCATATCTTCTAACGTTTGTATAGTCCGTTCGCTCTGGCCGTCTGTTTGTGGATGGAATGTCGTGCTTAGATCTAATTGAGATCCAAAGGCTTCCTGAAAGGATTGCCAGATCCTTGAGACAAAACGTCCATCTCTGTCTGAAATAATTGAGATTGGCACCCCATGACGTGCCACAATTTCCTTTAAGTATATCTCAGCAAGCTTTCCAGTGCTATCCTTCTCTCGGATCAGTAGGAAATGCGCAGAATTTGTTAACCGATCGACTATTACCCATATCATATCATGCCCTCTAGGGGTCTTGGGTAATTTTGTTATGAAGTCCATTGAGATTTGCTCCCACTTCCACATGGGTATACCTGGTTGTTGTAGTAGGCCAGACGGTTTCTGATATTCGGACTTAACTTTAGCACAGGTTAAGCACTTTCCAACGTAAACAACAACATCGCTTTTAAGTCTTGGCCACCAGTAGTATTCTTTCAAGTCTTGATACATCTTGTCCGATCCTGGATGGATCGAGTATCTCGATTGGTGCGCTTCATCAAGGATGACTTCTCGAATACCACCATAGAGCGGAACCCAAATACGCTTCTTAAAGTATAAGGCTCCTTCTTTATTTGGCACCATATATTTCAACATACCCCGGAGGTATTCAGCTTTACGGTTTTCCATCTTAAGGGCTTCTTGTTGTGCGTCACGAATACGTGCAGTGAGGTTCGTTCGAATAGTCATTTCCAATGCTCGAACCCTTAGGGTCTTTACCCTTTCTTTTCGACTCAATGCGTCTGCTACAACGTTTGCTTTACCAGGATGGTACTTAATCTCACAGTCGTAATCATTTAGCAGCTCGACCCATCGCCGCTGGCGCATGTTCAGTTCCTTCTGATCAAGTATGTGTTGTAAGCTTTTGCGATCCGTGAAGATTGTACATCGAGTACCATATAGGTAATGTCGCCAGATTTTCAAGGCGAATACTACCGCACCAAGTTCCAAGTCATGAGTGGTATAGTTTATTTCATGAACCTTCAATTGACTTGAAGCATAAGCGATGACTTTCTGGCGTTACATGAGCACGCAACCCAAACCTTGTCGTGAAGCATCGCAGTATACCACGAAGTCTTCAGTGCCTTCGGGTAAGGATAGTATTGGTGCATCGCATAGCTTATTTTTGAGAAGCTGGAAGGCTTCTTCCTGCTTGTCACCCCAGTCGTACTTCTTGTCTTTCTGCATAAGGGCAGTTAGCGGTTGAACGATCTTTGAGAAATTCTCAATAAACCGTCGGTAATAGCCTGCTAAGCCCAAAAACTGTCGAACTTCAGTTGGGGTTTCGGGGGCTTCCCAATTCTTTATTGCTTCTATCTTGGATGGGTCTTCATGAATGCCCTTCTCGTTTACGACATGACCAAGAAATTGTACTTCGCGAATCCAGAATTCGCACTTCGAGAATTTCGCATAAAGTTTCTCTTTCTTCAGTAGTTCCAAAATGGTTCTGAGATGTTGCTCGTGTTCTTCTTTCGTTCGCGAGTAAATTAAGATATCATCGATAAATACAATCATGAATTTATCGAGATATGGTTTGCATACGCGGTTCATCAGATCCATAAACACCGCTGGCGCGTTTGTCAGCCCGAATGGCATCACAAGAAACTCGTAGTGCCCATAACGTGTTCTGAATGCCGTCTTTGGTACGCTTTCCTCTTGTATCCTTAACTGATGGTATCCAGATCGAAGGTCGATCTTGGAATAGTAGCTTGATCCTTGTAACTGATCAAATAAGTCATCAATCCTCGGAAATGGATACCGATTCTTGATAGTGAGCTTGTTTAGTTCTCTGTAATCGATACACATCCGCAGAGTTCCATCCTTTTTCTTTACGAACAATACTGGAGCTCCCCAAGGCGAGAAGCTTGGCCTTATGAATCCTTTATCCAACAACTCATGGAGTTGTGTAGATAGTTCTTGCATCTCGGATGGTGCAAGCCGATAGGGCGCCTTGGCTACAGGAGCGGGTCCTGGAACCAAGTCTATACGGAATTCGACTTGTCGTTGCGGAGGTAGTCCTGGCAGATCTTCGGGAAAAACATCAGGGAATTCCTTCACTACAGGAATGTCTTCGAGTTTCGGCTCCTCAGCCTTCTTATCTACAACGTGAGTTAGGAAAGCAACGCATCCTTTCCTTAAGCACTTCTGTGCCTTCATGCAACTGATGATTCGTAGAGGTGCGTCTCGTTTTTCTCCATGCACGATGAGAGTTCCATCATCCGCCAAAGGGATGCGAATGATTTTCTCATGACAAATAACTTCAGCTTTGTTCTTGGACAACCAGTCCATTCCGACCACTACATCGAAGCTACCCAATTGAATAGGTAAGAGGTCGATGCTAAATCTTCGTTCACCAAGTTCTAGTGTGCAGCCTCTAACAACTTCGCCTGATTCAACAAGTTTACCATTGGCTAGTTCTATAGAGTAAGGAATATCCAATCTACTAGACTCTATCCCAGGCATACGTTTAAATTCCACAGACATGAAACTATAATCGGCACCAGTGTCAAATAATATGGATGCAAAGTGATTGTTAACGAGAAACGTACCGGTGACCACGTTAGGGTTCTCGCGTGCGTCCCTTGCTCCAATCACAAATGCTCGAGCCTGAGCGTTGTTTCCCCGTGGGCAATCTTTCACGAAATGATCCTTGCTCCCACAACTGAAGCATCCTTGGTTCCACCCAGCTCCATTCCCAGTTCGATTACCATTGCCATTCCCATTTCCAGCACCGTTCCTATTTCCAGCACCGTTGCGGTTTCCATTCCCGTTCCTATTTCCCTTACCACAACAGTCCTCCGTATGGTGACCCAGTTTTCCACACTTGTCGCATTTGGGGATGCGACAGACTCCTTCATGATGACGCTTGCACTGATTGCATTTGGGCAGAGTGCCCAGGTATCCTTTAGTTGGAGCGTCATTCATGGCTGCAAGAGATTTCGCCTCCTAAGGTGGGTTGGGGTCACGCTTCTGGTTATTGAAACCCTTGTGGTTGCTAGTTGCTTGATTCAGGTTTGCATGTTTCCTTTTTTTGTCACCGGACGACTCAGCATGCGTCTCGGTCTTTTCAGTTGGGTTCAACGATAACTTCTTCATACGAACACAATCTTTAGTAAGGCTGACAGCCAGAGTTACAGCCTCGGTGATTGTTTGAGGTTTGGCCGAAGTTACCATGCCGCGGAATTCTGAGGCCAATCCCCAAATGTAGCGTTCAACGCGCTTAAATTCGGGAGTCACCATGTAGGGAAGCACTCTAGACAGATCGTGGAACCTTCGAGTATAACCATTAATGTCAGTACCTTCCATGGTCAAGTGCCAGAACTCCATTTCCAGGCTTTGGAGTTCAGCACGGGAGCAGTACTTTTCTCACATTTTCTCTTTCAGTTCATCCCAAGTCATGCCATACGCGACATCATCACCCAAAGTTTGGACTTGTAAGTTCCACCAAGTCAGAGCTTCATCAACAAACAACCTAGTAGCAAAATTGACTTGCTGATCCGTAGTACACTTGCTCATACGGATTATGGCCTCTTTCTTCTCCGTCCAGCGCACAAACGCTACTGCACCTCCTGTGCCGTCGTAGTTCATTGGTTTGCAGTCGAGAAACTGCTGGAAAGTGCAGCCCTGAGCTGCGTTGCCTCTATTGGTGCATTAGATGTCTGTTAACTTTGTCTTGTACCGAGTCATGTATAGATTAGGGCACGGAAATCGAGAAAACAAGTATTTTAGGGTAATTCCGCTTGAAAGGTAATTGATGACATTTCAAACGGAATTAGCAAGTTCAAACGAAATTACTAATTCCGCATGGAATTAGGTAATTCCGTTTGAAAGCTTAATTTCGTTTGAGACTGTTTCAAACGGAATTACACGCCTATAAATACTGAACTTGCCCGTGTCATTTGAAACGGAATTAGGTCATAGATTGTGAGCCGAGGTGCTGCTGAATTGTTATCAGAATTGTAAAAAGCTCAGAATCAATCAATAAGAAGATAATTAGAAAGGAATAAGCTGTCTTACATCAATTACATTGATTCCGCCTTTTTTTTTTATGCTGAACTCATCGGATTGACTCGTTAGGGTCACACGACGATCCAACAAGTGGTATCAGAGCTAAGGACGAGGAGTTCATACCAATTCAGCTTGATCGCATCAGATTCTATCACTTCTACTCTTTCTTTTCTGAGTTGAACAAGTTTTAACGGACAAAATGGCTTAAAACTCACATATAATAAGCGAAACATAGTGTTAACTAATCCTTGAAAGAATTGGACTAAAATTCGATCTAAATTGGATAAAATTGCTAATTCCGCTTGAAAATCTGTTCGAAAATGCTGATGTCATCATAATTCCGTTTGAAAAGTGTTGCTGAGTTCATACGAAATCACTAATTCCGCTTGAAAATATTGTTGTTTCATACAGAATCACTAATTCCGTTTGAAAGTGACTAATTCCGTTTGAAAGTTCAAACGAAATTAGTAATTCTGCTTCAAAGTGACCTTATTCCGTTTGAAAGGTTATTTCGTGTGAACAAGTAAATTCCGTTTGAAGCTATTCCGCTTGAACTGATTCCGTTTGAATCCACTTTTCAAAATTTCAAAATTTTTTCTAAGTGTTTGTTGATTGTTTCAGGTACTTGAAAGATGGATGATTTCATGAATCCTTTTTGTGATGTGTTTGCATTTACCAGTGGTTCGGGAGATGGCACCTCAGATAACACAAATGAAACTACACCAACACCAAGTGCAAAGAAAATTCTTTCTGATTCTATGAGTGTAGACAGTGCATATGGAACATACAATAAGCCGCCCAAGTTGATGGCGATTGAAGATTACAACAGGTGGCCTACAAGATTTGAAGAATGGCTTCAAGCGTTTGCATATCCTAGTTGGAAAAGTTTGAAAAATGGTTTTGATATGGGGAGAACAGATTATGAAAATTTAGAAGACAACCAAGTAGAAAGATATGTTGCTAAACAAAAGTGCATTGCTCTGCTTCACCAATCTGTCAGAGATGACATTATCTCACTGATCGAGTACAAAGATTCGAGAGACCTTTGGGAAAAATTAAAAATAAAATGTATTGGTAGTGCTGAAATAGTTAAAAACAAAAAGAAGTTGTTACGTAAAGAGTTTGATTTGTTTAGTTGTTTAAAAAACGAGTCTGTTTCCAAGATGATTGAAAGATTCGGGCATCTAAAGATGGAGCTTGCAAGACATGACATCATTTACACTCAAGAAGAGCTGGTAGACAAACTGTTTGATTCACTACCGAATGAGCAAGACTGGCAGTATTTTGCATTGATGCTGAAGACTACAATAAAGCCGACTTATTTGAAGGTTGATCTGCTTATCGAAAGATTGGAAAGCCATGAATTGGAGATCAAAAAATCCAATAAAGTCAATAACACATCTTATCAGCAGAATGTGGAGCTGTATTACAGAGGTAGTATGATCCCAAAGACTGCATCTTCGAAGACAGCCTTTTCTGCAGAAAGTTCAAACACAATGAATCAAGAAACTTCTAGCAGTGGCTATCATGGTGGTGCATCGTCAAATACTTCAAATCAATCTGCACCAAAGAATCTATTTCAATGCAACATTGCTGTGGATCTGAAGAATGGTCAGAATTTCAGTGAAGAATCTGCCAAACAACAGATGGTGTTTTTAGCGTCTGTGTTAGAATCGTACGAAAGTCTCGTTGCAGGAAAGATAGGTAACACCAACCTAACAAAGGAAGATTACAATCAGATCGATCCTGAGGAGATGGAGTTAATCGATATAAGGTGGTGTATGGCGAGTGCAGTGAGAAGAGCGCAGCGATTCATGGAGATTACCGGAAGACAGTCTATTGGTGGACCTTCTACCAAGTTAGGCTTTGACAAGTCAAAAGTCACATGCTTTAAATGTAAACAAAAAGGTCATTTTAAGCGTGAGTGCCAAAATGCTTACACTGATGATACTGCAAATCCTTTTCGAGAAGATTATTACAAAAGAGCAATTTATCATCAAAATAAAGCAGAACCTCCCAGGATGAAGCAGATAGAAGAGGCACCCAAAGAAAAATCCAAGGCACTTGCTTTTTTTCATGATGATGAAGGTTATGATTGGAGTGATGTTTTGCCTAAGGAAGACGCAGTTGGATATGCCTTTACAGCAGCAAAGATTGTTCCTTTTAAAGACAACAGATCTGAAGAAGTGAAGTACGTCAACAGGAAGGCAACAGCTCAATTCATGAAAAGCAAAATCTATCGTACATGGAAGGAAGCAAAGAAAGCAAATCGATGAGATCCTGATAGAGAATGTTATCTCGATCCTAATGGAAACATAGCTGTGGATCCAGATACTGTTGATGTTGAAGTTCTCACCAAACAACTTGCTGATGAAGAAGAAGCCAGATAGAGAGAAAGAATGGTGGGGAGGAGGAGAAACTGATGAGAAAGAGAAAGAGACAGAAAAAGAACTGCAGCCAAAGAAGATTGATGACGGAATTATTGATACGTCACAAGAATTCACCGCTAAAAACTTGAAGAAGATGGCTGACAAAGTTCTAGCTGCAAAAGAACTAGAGGTAGTTTCTGGTTCTGGAAGTGAGTCAAAAAACAAGGTCAGTTCAAATGATACACATGAGTCAGGTAAGAAAGCTAAATCTGAGAACGTCTGCAAAAATTGCATGTGCAAAGTTTGTAGTACAAATGCTTACCTTAGTGGTAAGAAGGTTGAAGAACTGACTGGTAGAGTCAGAAGTGTTGAAGATCAGATCTTAAACCGTGATAAGTTGTTAAAAGCTTCGAATGACAAATTAAAAGAATTAACTGAGAAAATCAAAAACGATAAAAATGACATAGAAAGAATTAGGAAAGAAAATGAAAAATTGATTCTTGAAAATCGTCAAATTTCAGAAAATTTTTAAAAACTAAAACGAACGGTAAAAGATTGTGATGAGAGAAATGGTAAAACAGACAAAGAAAATCTTCAACTGACAGGTGTTCTTCATGTAAAAGAAGAGTTAATCAACCAGCAACTGGATGAAATTGCTAAGTTGAAGCTTCAGTTTCAAGAAGCTAAAATTGAAAATGAACACATCCAGTTGAAACTGAACAGTTACAACTCTGCAAGCTTTGTTTTACAACACATTGTTCCCAAACCCATCGGGAAAAACAAAGCAGGCGAAGATGTATACTTTGATGTTCTGGGTAATGTCCGGTTATTCGGTTAGATACCGGCTCGTTAAAGTGCTAAATTGCACCGTTTAGTGTCCTTTAAGTATTCTTTTGTGACCCTTTCAATTCCCGACCCTTAGGGAAGTATTCTGGGTGATAAATCATAATTTTTGCATAATATTTCAGTGTCATAATGCTGATTATAGCTGAATTTAATAAAATTCTGCACTTAAAGTGCGTTTCGGGTGTTTTTTAGTGTGTATTTTAGCTTTCGGGAGGTCTATATGTTAACCCTTGTATGTATTCTTGGGTTTTAATGTATTCTTGAAGTTGGACCTACACCTAGGCTCCAATTCTATTGTCTAACTGCTTCTACAGAATTGTTAACACAATGTGTCTTACCGGTGAGGTTACTAGTATTTTTGACGCAACGCTGTTCATTAATGCATAAAGTAATTCTTATAGTATTAAACGTGCATGAATTCACTTGTTTAGTATGAAATCAGACAATGTTGACATTTAAGCACATAATTGCAGTCATTAAATAATAATTAAAGTGTACGGAAATTACCAGTTTGGTGCCAGTTGTCACACGAAATATTTAAGAATTGCGAATACACGATCATTGTTTATGAATTAAACTTACGTTTATGCGATTTACGAACCATGTATCGAACGAGTGCACGTATCAATGTATAAACTTGTATAAACGATGTATAAAAGATTCGTTTCATTACGATCAAAGTCTCGGATTTTATAACGATACAACAAAATACGATTACAAGGAATACAATATTTCCAAAAATAGAAATACAAGGTGAGACTTTCTAATTATGGAAAGTACGAAGAAGCAGGGCGTTACACAAGCGGCTATTCACACAAGAAACAAAAAATGAGCATTTAGTTTAAAGATATATGCATGTATGCTCAATAAAGGCTCAAAACTCATTTGTTGTGGGAATGAGTTTATAATGTGATCAAGTATATATAATCAAATTTTAATTAGATTTGTCATGCCTTTCATAATTTTCTTATTTGGTTCTTTTAATCACGACGCTATCGGTTGTAAATTTGTAAAAATATAACATTTTTAGAACTTGTTATTCCCGGATTAAACCAAGACAAGTAAAAAAAAAGAAAATATTTTTTTTTGAAAAAATTTTGGGGTGATTAGCGGTTCCAATAGAGTTTTGTGTAAGGCTTGTTATTAGGACTTGCAAGATTCAAGGTTTTAGCATCCACCCATACTTAAATTACACATTGTCCTCAATGTGTCCCAAAAATAAGTTTTTAGGTTGATTGAATGTGTAAAAAGGTGTTGAAAAACAAGATTTGGCGTTACTGGGCACCTGGCCACGACCACGTGCTGGCTGAGCATGGCCCCGTGGTCAGAGTGCCAGTACCACAAACTTACAGAAACTTGGCCACGGGGCGTGCCTGGTGGCCACGACCTGTGGTGGGTAGGGTTCAGACAAAACAGCAGGTTAGGCGTGTGGGCACGGGGACGTGGTCGCTGACCATGGCCCCGTGGTGGCAGTCTGCAATTGATGATTAACAGGTTTTAGCTTTTGGTTCGAGTTTTCGGGCTTATGTAGCACTAACGCTTAGTGCATGCAAGCTTCCTATGTACCTGTTTTGCTAAACACTACACCATACTTAACGTAACAAACATCCTAATTTACCAAAGTTCATCATCATCACACACATAAAAAGAAAATAAAATGCAGAAAATAAAAGTTGCCTAGGAAAGTAAATTGTTCAAACCATGGCATGCATGCCAGAAATTGTTTGTGAGATAGAAAGGGTTAACCTGGAATACCGCATCCGTCACCACACCATATCACCTCCATCGCCTCCGCTCAGTCCATATCCTCGTCATCATCACCCTCCTCATCTCGATACACCATATGGCCCTGGATGTATATGATGTCATCCTACATAGCGGAGATGGTGCGCTCCACTGATCCGACTCGGGTAAAGGTGTCGCTAGCTATATTGTATGTGTTCCGGGTGCTTTGTAAGTTTTCCTGCAAAAGATCATGTAAACTTTGAAAATTAGGAAAACCACCTCCTTGAGAGGAGGAACCTGTTTGGTAGCCTTGATACTGAGGAGGAGGACAGGTTGGGTCGGCGTGTAGGACGATGGCTTCTTCTAGGTTCCAAACGTTTCCTTGGGTGGTTTGGAAGCGGACCGTCCCGTCACCCATCTCGTGGATGATTCCCATTGAGCAGCATTGGGTGAGATCTACCTTCCCCGACCATGGACCCTTACGGAACGACTTTGGCATGCGTTGGACATAGGTCTTGAAGAGGCGGTAGATCCATCCCCCGAAGAAGATTGGTGTCGGGGAAGAAGCCAACTGGTTCAGATGCAGTTCCTTAGTAGTAGGTGAGTGACATCGAGAGGAATGTGATTGTGGATGCAATACAAGACAGTAAGATCACGTAGGTTGACTACATCAGTGCTATCACGCCTTTGACTTAGGGAGTTACTAAGGACCCGGTGAATGTAGCGGTAGAGTGGGTCCCGTAACTGATAGCTCTTTGTGACGCTTGGATCATACAGCCCCTCTCTGATTTGAGCCCATGCCGTTTGGCGCATGTTGTTTGGGATCTCACGGAGACCACCCGTGTTCTCCTCTTCACCGGACTCTTCTTCGGTGAATAGACCCACATTCACCCCAAACTGTGCTATGGAACTCGAAAGCACCTCCCCCGCACATCTGAATTGAACCCCTTCTTCGTCAAACGGCTCGGCTTTTGCTGTGAACGTGAAAGTACTAGAAAACTCCATGCTATATTCATGAACTGCATGGAGCCTCGCGCCGAGGGCCACCCGTAGTGGTCCCGTGACTAGCGTGTTGTAGCGATCCAGTTGCCCCACAACTTCCAAGGTTTCGAGACATGCTTTTTTCGGTGTTTCTTCGGGCCTAGTTTGAAGTATGTCATAGCGGGCTTGGTAGTCCCATTCTGTCGACTTGAACCTGGTAAACTTGCTGGCCATCTCTGCAAAAGAAAACCATAAAACAACAGCACGTTACGATAAAATTTCGAAGAAAACTGAAAACAGGAGTGTTAGGGGTGGATTTTCTAAACCTAAGGATCACGGATCCTCAAGTACAGCCAGGATCACAGATCCTCAGTTCCGTTTGAGTTAAGGATCCTCAGAAGACGTTGCAGGGTTTAGGATCCAGGATCCTCATTGTTATCCTAACACTAACGGTTGTTTCCATTATATTTAAGCTTGTTTCGCAAGGATGGACGAGTGGGACTTGGTCTTGCCGATATTCTTGGGGAATATGCTCTCAATATTCTGCACGTGCATAGCTTAATGACCGTTTTAGGAGTCGTGGGTAGCTTGCACATTTAGCAGATAGTTTGTTATTTAGATTATTTCTATTTTTAAATGGGGATAACAGCTTGATAGTAAGAACATATAGCAAACACACACACTTTGGACAGTTCTCTGCAACTCATTGGCGATTTCATACACTTTGCACACTAGTGATCTTTGTAACAAGCTTGTTATCATCCCGAGTTGTAACGATCATTTGTTTAATTATAGTTGGTGATCGGTAGTTTCCATCACCCGAGGTTTTTTATGCCGGAGATCAACTCTTGATCAAGGGCTTTTTCCTCGTATAAATCCTTGTTTCACTTGTTCATTTTATTTACAAGTTGTTCATATATTTGTTATTCAAATCAAGCATCACACCTCACAAAATAAGATTTGGTTGCATTATCCTAGTCTGATTTATGAGCAAAACAGTTTGGCGCCCACCGTGGGGCAATTGGTGCTTCATTTCTGAAAAATTTCGTTCATTGTGATCATTTCGGTTCATTATCTTCAACCAGATGGCTTCTTCAGCAAAGAACACTTCAAGTTCCATGCCGGCAGTCACTTCCTCACAGGGCATTCCACCTTTGCCTCCACCACCTTTTGGATCCCAGAAGAATGCTGAAAATGCTGCGAAGAGACAAAGCCCCATTTTCCCAAAACCACCAACTTCTGCTGTTTCTTCTAGTCCTTCTAACAGTGATCTTTATTCTTTGATTTTGCAGATGAGGGATTACATGCAGCAGCCGGACAAAACCAATGACAGGATCCTTCGAGAGATTGATGACATCAAGAAATTGAAGAGACCAGCAGAGGATCACTCTCCATTGGTGCCTAGATCGCTGAATTTCGACACTCCAGCCATAACTGCCCATCAATCTGTAGTTCCAGATGTCCAATACCAGGGTGGATCAACAGGAATGTGTTCTGGATCATCAGCAATGACTCAGGCTCTAGGATCCTACTTTCAACTTTCAGGATCCTCTTTTCAGCCTAAAGGATCCTTCTTCCAGCATTAGGGATCCTCCCAGCATCGGGGATCCTCCCAGGTTCAAGGATCCTCCTTTCAGGTTCAAGGATCCTCGTCTCAGGTTTTTGGATCCATGGGTTATCCTCCAAGACCCTTAGTCACAGCACATCAAGGATCCAACATCTTTCAGGATCAAGGATTCTTAAGGAGTGTACAACCCGGAAGTTCAGATGTTCTCCTAGGAGACTTCATACCGATGCAAACCATTGCTTCATCTGATCCCTCGGTCATACCAGAAACCCGCCAATATGGATTCACATCCGGAGTCCCAAACTTGAATCCTTCAGGAGATAACACTTTGAATAATTCTTATAACATTAACCATGGCTTTGTGCAGGATACATGTATCAATCAAGCTATGGCTAGGGAATTACAGAAACAGAAAGATATGATATCCAGCGTACCGGGAGTGGTTAAACCCATTCCTGAAATTCCAGATGAAAGCCACAAGATATCCCGTTTTGCACCACCTATTTGTGATGCAGAAATTCCAAAGAGGTTCCAAATACCAACCATGAAGCTATACGATGGTTCAACAGATCCAGAAGAACATGTAGCTCAGTACAGAGAAAGGATGGAGATCAATCCAATTCCTGGGAGGTTAAAAGAAGCATGTCTATGCAAGGGTTTCGGATCCACACTGATAGAATCAGCTCTTAAATGGCTGCTAAGTCTTCCCCCTTACTCTATTACTTCATTTGCTAATCTGTTTAATAGTCAATTCTCATGTAGCAGAAAATTTGAACGTTTAACTAGTGATCTATATAGGGTAACACAAGGTCAAAATGAATCACTTAGAGATTATATCACTAAGTTTAGTAAAGAATCCTTGGATATTCCTAATTTGGATATTACCACGGCTGTAGAAGCCTTCAAAATGGGTTTACTTAGGGATTCATTGTTCTATGATGATCTTGTCATGACCCCTTGCAGGAATCTTGATGAAGTGAGAACCAGGGCCCTTAGATTCATCCGATTAGAGGATGATAAAAGGATCCATGAAAGACTGGTAGGATCCTCGAAGCAGGAAAAGCAAGGATCCTACTTCAGGAACAACAAGTCCAAGTCTTATAACAAGTCTAATAACCAGAATGTGCATGCAGTAGAACAGGAAGAGGATGATGAGGATTATCCTCCCATTTTTGAATATTTTTTTCTGTTGATAACAATGAACTAATCCTTGCAATGCAGAACCTAGGTGAAAAAGCAAGATGGCCTAGAAAAAATGATAAGCCAGCTGCAACAAAAGACAAATCCAAATGGTGTGCATATCATGAAGATTTAGGTCATCTCACTGAAGAATGTATTGTACTAAGAAAAGAGATTGGTTACTTGTTGAGCAAAGGGCACTTGAAGTAGCTGTTGGGAAGAAAAAAGTCAAGGATCCAGGATCCTGAAAAGGTTCCAGAAAGAGCTCCTGCTCCTCCTGCTGATGCACAAATCATCAACTTCATATCCGGAGGATCAGACATATATGGTACTTCCTTTTCAGCAACCAAGAGGCATGCCAAGGAGACCAAGATGGATAATCGGGATAGACCCATCCGAACCTCTACTGTCACACAGGAGAAAGTTATAACTTTTGATGAGGATGATCGTGTTGATGTTCAGGATCCTCATCATGATGGTCTTGTTATTACCTTGTTTATATCTAACCATTTTGTGCACAGGATCTTGATAGATGGAGGAAGCTTAGTAAACATCATTCAACTTGATGTCCTCAAGAAGATGAACATTCCTGAATCGGATATTGTCCCAAGATCCTCAGTCCTTGTGGGATTCAGTGGAGAAACCAAGAACACATTGGGGGACATTAAACTTCCCATCTACATAGAAGGACTTCATTCTTATAAAAAAAATTGTGTTATAGATTGCTTATCCTGTTGCAATGTTATCCTTGGCAGGCCATGGATACATGACATGAAGGCAGTCCCATCTACATATCATCAATGTGTAAAGCTTCCTAGTCCATGGGGTGTGGTGAAGATTGAAAGTGATTAACAAGAAGCCAAAAATTGCTACACATCATCAATGAAACCATCCTCAAGACACAGGGAGCAATAGCAATTAAAGCATCCTCCAAGAGAAGTCTTGGAGGCAAGAGAACAGGATGTGAAAGATATCCTCATGGATCCTCAGGATCCTGAATCCAAGATCTTCATAGGATCAGGGATCCTCGATAACATTGAACATGACCTAGTATCCTTCCTAAGGAAGAGAAAAACTACCTTTTCCTGGAAGCATGAAGACATGACATGTATCTCTAAAGAAATAATTACTCATAAACTTGGCATTGAAAGGCCATTCAAACCCATACATCAAAAGAGGAGGAAGTTTGCACCTGAGAGGAATGCCATTATTCAGGAGGAGGTAGACAAGCTGCTCAGAGCAGGTATGATAAGAGAGGTCAAGTATCCAAGGTGGTTAGCCAATGTGGTTGTTGTTCAAAAGAAAAACGGAAAGTGGAGGGTATGTGTCGATTTTTCTGATTTAAACAAGGCATGTCCCAAGGATCCTTTCCCATTACCCCACATTGACTCCATGGTGGATGCTACCGTGGGTCATGAGTTGTTGACTTTTATGGATGCTTCATCTGGATTTTAGCAAATTCAGATGGAACCATCTGATCAAGAGGATACAGCCTTTATGACCCCAACTGGTATATATTGTTATATTGCTATGCCATTTGGACTAAGAAATGCAGGTGCTACTTATCAAATGCTAGTCAATATGATGTTTAAGGAGCAAATTGGACACACTATGGAAGTCTATATAGATGACATGGTGGTTAAGTCCAAGAAAGCCGAGGATCACCTTAGAGACTTGGAGGAAGCATTCGACATCCTTGATAAATTTAATATGAAATTAAATCCTTCCAAGTGTCACTTTGGTGTTAAAGCAGGCAAATTCCTAGGCTATATGGTAACAAAAAGAGGCATTGAGGCAAGTCCAGAGCAAATCAAGGCAATTGTGAATATAAAATCTCCTACCAATGCAAAGGATGTGCAAAGATTGACGGAGAGGATCGCAACCTTGAACAGGTTCATATCTAAGTCATCAGAAAAGTGCAAGGAATTCTATGACATTCTGAGAAAGAACACGAAATTTGAGTGGACTGAAAAGCATGAGGATGCTCTCAAAGCCCTTATGGATTACCTATCCTCAGCTCATGCCTTGATGAAACCAGAAAAAAGTGGATATGTTATCTTTATATCTAGCGGTATCCTCTAAAGCAGTAAGTGTAGTCCATGTAAAGGATCACGAAGGTACACAACATCCTGTCTATTATGTAAGTAAGAGTTTGCTTGATGCTGAATCCATGTATTCACATTTATAAAAACTTATCCTTGCTTTGATTATGGCATCTACAAAAGTAAGACATTATTTTGAAACTCATGCCATTATTGTTAAGACTAACTTTCCAATTAAGAATGTTCTCAGGAAACCTGAAATGTCAGGAAGGATGGCCAAATGGGCAGTAAAGCTCAGTGCTTATGATATAAGATATGAGCCAAGAACTGCCATTAAATCCCAAGCCTTAGCTGACTTTGTGGCAGATTTCAGTAGTGATCTACAAAGAGAAGCTGAGTTAGAAGTTCAACAGCTTGAAGAGACTAAGAATCCTTGGATACTCTTCACTGATGGAGCCTCTAATGTCAAAGGGACAGGACTTAGAATACTACTAAAATCGCCACAGGGGGACATAATACCCCACTCAATAGCTTGTGAGTTTCAAACTACTAATAATGAGGCTGAGTATGAGGCCTTGATAACTGGTTTGCAAATTGCCAAGCACATGAGGATCAAGTATCTTGAGGTACATGTAGATTCATTGTTAATTACTAATCACTTTAATGGATGCTATGCTGTTAAAGGTGAAAAGCTAATCAAATATTTAGAGATAGTCAAAGAATTGGCACTCTCTTTTGTTTCCTTTAGTTTGACACAGGTACCCAGAGAAGAAAATGCAGAAGCTGATGCACTGGCCAACCTTGGATCATCCCTGAAGATTCCGGAGGATATTAAAATTCCTATTATTCGTATCCTAACTCCTGCCATTGAGGATCATGTAGCTATGGAGATAGGAGAGGATTCTGCAATCATCCCTAGTGACGATACACAATCTCATTCAGGATCATGGATCCTTCCAATCATGAGATATATACAACATGGAGAGATCCCTACAGGAGAAAACCCCAGGGCTTTCAAAATCAAGGTATCTCAATTTACAATATTGAATAACATGTTATATAAACGATCTCTTGCAGGACCATATCTAAGGTGCATTGAGGATCCTGAAGTCCTAAAGGATTTTCATGAAGGAGATTGTGGAAACCATACTGGGGGTAGGGCACTGTTCTCAAGGATCCTAAGGACAAGATACTATTGGCCTACAATGAAGAAGGATGCTGTGGATTATGCCAAGAAATGTGATCCTTGTCTAAGACATAGTAATATCCTTCACCAACCAGCAGAGCTCCTACATCCTATATCCTCTTCTTGGCCATTCATGAGATGGGGAATGGATATAGTTGGCAAACTTCCCAAGGCACCTGGTGGAAAAGTGTTCATGCTTGCTATGACTGATTACTTCTCCAAGTGGATAGAAGCTGAAGCTTTTGCTCAAGTCAGAGAAAAAGAAGTGATATCCTTTATTAAAAGAAACATTATTACCAGATTTGGTATCCCTTCTGAAATTGTTTGTGATAATGGATCCCAATTTATTGGGAGCAGAACTACTAACTTTTGTGACAGCTGGGGGATTAAGATGACAACATCAACACCAGTCCACCCACAAGCTAATGGTCAAGCAGAATCATCCAACAAGATCATCATCAACAACTTGAAGAAGAAGAAGCTAGGATCCAAGAAAGGAAAATAGGCAGAAGAGTTACCTTATGTACTATGGGCTGATATAACAACTCCCAAGAATGCTACTGGTCAAACTCCATTTTCTTTAGTGTTTGGAGCATAATCAGTGATCCCTACAGAGATGGTGGTTCCTACTGCAAGAACAAGCATCCGTGATCCTGAAGGAAATGCTGAGAACTTGGTTCAAGACTTGGATACCATAGAAGAACTCAAGGATTTGGCAAGGATAAGATTGACCAGTGTTAGGTCCAAAAGTTTTACGCTTATCTTTATTACGTTTATTCATATTTAGTTGGTTTAGATTAGTTAATCATTGCATTATCATTAATAATATTTAATAATAATAATAATAATTTTAATCTTTATTTAATATAATCAGTTTATTCTATTTAAAAAAAATTAAAAAAGGGTTTTATTTAAAAAAAAAAAATTGTTTGTGATAAAGGTTTGACAGATTTCGAGGTGCGATACAAGAAGCTGGTTTGATTACGTGCAAAGGGTTTGAGTTAGTGAGTACACAGGTTCTCGCTTTGGGCTTGCGTTGAGGAAATAGTTAAAAGCGCACATTTTTGGGGATCTCATTTAAAAAAAAAAAAAATGTCTTCTAAGAGAGAGTTGCTTGAGCAAGAACTCCAAGGATTCACTTACTCATATGGTGAATCTATAGAAGCACTTACAGGCCGATTTGCTGAACTGCTCTCTAAAATGGAGAAGGCAGAGATGGTGGTGTCTACTCGCATGAGCAACAGAAAGCTTCTGGATGCTATAAAAGGGATTCCAGATCAGGCGAACTGTAGTTGGTTTCGCAATGTTAATCAGATATTAGTGACAACCGACTGCGGCTGTTACAAAATGAAGTCAGATGAGCTAATCTCACTCATCAAATCATATGACAATGCTGACAAGCAGTCTACTCAAGGCAACACATCTGCTGCTATTTGCTCATCCACACAAAATTCAGTATTTATGTTTAACAAACCCCTGGCTCAAGAAGTTACTCGTGGTCGTGAAGAGATACTTTCTGTCTTTTGCACCCCTGAGTGTAGAGAAAGAAATGAGGCATATCGGTTACACAACGCTGAGTTGATTCAAGACTACAACGACATCAAAAATAAAAACTTTACTTTATCAAAAAACGAAAAACTTTATAAAGAAAAGATTGAAGCTCAGCGAAAAGACATCGTCAAACTCAGGGATGATGTAAGTGTGAAATCCAGTCAACTCTTTTATGTTCAGGAGAAACTGTGTGCTGTGACTAAGGAACTGGAAGATATCAGAGATAGATATCAAATAAATGAGCTTAATATTAAGAAATTTGATTCTTCCAGCAAATTAGTCAAAAACTTGTGTGATCAACAGCTCGCATACAAGGAAAAGAAAGGGTGTGGATTGGGTTACAATCAGGCTCCTCCTCCTTACAATGATAACTACACATATTTACCCATGACTGAGGAGGAATTGATGAATGAGGACAAGATGGCTTACGGTCCTAAAACTGATAAGTCATCAATCAACAACAGACCTGTTAATAAACGAGTGACTCCTTCGGTAAATTTTATTTCAAAGGGTACTTTTGATCCTAATGCTTCGTCTTCCCTTGCAGATGAAATTAAAGTTGAAGGTGTCGTTGGAGATGAACAAGCATCAAATTCTCATGTGTGTGACATTTTTGGCTCATTTTTTCACTCTATGATTAATTTCAGGCCTGATGGTTTGGACGAAAATGTTGATGCTTGTGTAACAAAGACTGAAACGGCAAACGAAACGAATGAGCCAGCTGAACCATCTGATTCCAAATGTGAATCATCGGAAGAAGCTGATTTTGAGAAATTGGAATCAGTTGATTCTAGTGGATTCAGCTCAAAGGAGTCATGTGCAGAACCGTTTTGTGCTGAAAATTCGTCTAATGTTTCAGCTGACGTTTTTGCTGAAGTTTCTGGTGTTTCATCTGATAAACCAGAAGTCTCGGATCCTACCAAAGCTGATGAAGTGAAAACTTACGTGAACAAGGCTCAAAGTACGCAAGCTGAACAATCTGAGCCTTCTGTCAGTGATGAAAAGGTTCAGATCAAGCAACAAGAGCCAAAGCGAGCAGGTAAAGGACGCGGAAATAAGAAGCCTAAACATCAAAGACGATTAGGCTCTCCACAGTCCTCAATGGGTAGCAATCATCCGCAAAAGGCTCGTAATGTGAAAAATGCTTTTGTTAAGCCAGTCAGTAATGGCAAATGTGAGAAATATGCATTTGACTGTGCTAACAAAGCTTTCGGAAAGACTGGTGAGATTTCTGAACAAGACTTGCAGTCTAAACAAAACAAGAAGAATCAAAAGAAATCTCCACCACAGAAGGCCCCAGCAAACGACAAGTATAGACATCCAAATTCATCCTCGTTTGCAAGAAATGTGCAGGGAAAACAAGCACAAAAAGGACCAGTTCATCTTTCAGGGCCTGCAAGAGCAAATCCAACTGATCAGAATGCTTTCTACGTGAAGAGACAAACATGCTTCAATTGCGGCATTGCTGGTCACATTGCTCGGAACTGCACAAATCATCCCCATGAACCGTATTATGCTCAAAATCAGAGGGTTACACCTAAGGATAACTACCATTCTAAGCCAATGAAGGTTTCATCACCTAAGGCAATGAAGAATGTGAATCCCAAGGTTAAACCTTCTGATGGGGATTGGAACGCTGCTAAAAACAAACGCAAGGCTGTTCAAGAACAAAAATGTTTTTCTAAAACTAACAAGCCTGAATCAGGTAAAGTTGCTCAACCGAAGGCAACAAACACGTTTGTTAAACCGAAACAGATTTGGAAACCCAAATCCAAAGCAGCAATGTCTCCAATCCTTGAAACCAAAGGGGACCTATGTTTAAAAGAAGTGTCTTATTTTGATGCTTTAGGAAATCCCAGGACCACGATGGCCTGGGTACCCATGTCTTACTAATATCCTTACCTTTCAGGAACAACTAAGGAGGAGCTGTTGACAATCTCTGGAATGTTGATAGCGGTTATTCTAGAGATAAAAACGGGTAACATTTCACTGTTGCAAAAAGTTCAAATTTTTTTTTTTACAGATGATATGTTTCCTTTGGAGGAGATAAAAGAAGTAAGCAATGATCAGCAAAAGGTACCGTTTAAATTCAGTACTTTGATTTGAATTTTGATTAGTCTTCAATCTGATGACAGAACGGTTAAGCAAAATTTTTTTTTTCTCTTTTTCTTAGTTTATACTTTGTATATAAATTGTCCTTTCTCTAGTAAATGGTAAATTTGCACAAAAATACAAGATTTATGCACAAATTTAGGGGGGGAGAGGAAACATATAGATAGATATAGAGTTTAGGAGGAGAAAACTCAGAAAATACAAAAAGAGTTTGCTGTAAATATGTATTGTTTTAGGGGGAGAAAATGAGAAAAATACAAAAACATTAGAAAAATGAAAAAGCCAAAAAGAAAGATTGCATGATATGGGAAGTGAAATAAATGTTTGTGTTAAAGGGTTTGACTAACACATGTAAGGTGCCATAGCTGAAAAGACTAGGATCTACTGCGATATGTTGATAGGCTTGACGCTCAACATGATAAAAGATACTAAGTGATATAAACATAACGAACTATGTACCATGTGGGTAACATACCAACGGCGTATGATTTTATGGTCTTAAATCTTGCGTTGATAGATAGCCAACATCTGAGGTTTCGGGTCTTTATATTGTTGAATCATCTGGGGATATCTTGGCTGTCCTTCTGTTCAGAACTAAAATTGTACATGACCCCAGGAAAGAAAGTCACTTGGAATTAGCTCATTTCTATTTGAATGTCTGTATGTTGTCCCGATACACACAATTTTGATCTGATTCTGAAATTTTCTCTGAAAAAGGTCGTGTACCTCCTCTGCTGCATCCAGATATATGCTGACCTGGAGGTGCTAGGCAACGACAGCTTCTGCTGCATCCAGATACATGCTGACCTAGCTGTACGTTGTCGCGCTATAGATCTAATACACCCGAAAGAGGCCCTCGAGTGCCCAAAAGAAACCCAAGAAACCTATATCAAACTGAGAAAAACTCATTTGATCTGTATATTATACCATCTCTGCAAAAGATCTATTCTGTTCTCTTCTCAACCTATTCCCAGTTAAGATTTCAGAAATCTGGATTGGACTTGTGAAATATGTGGTAGGGAAGATACTTGCATGATAGAGTGTGCTGTTTATATTTCCAGGATTTGATTAGTATTTATTTGGGTGTTCATTGTTAATAAATCAAAACATGATAAAACAGATTATATGCAGACCTAGACACAGTCAGGATATCTTAAAGGATGACATCAGTATACTCACCTGCTACGATGAATCGTTGTGCTTACCTTGATCGCGGGGGTATGCCTTGGAATGGGACACACGGGTATAATAGTATAATATTACCTAAAGCATACCACGAAGTTGAAAAATTGAAAGTTGAGCGTTAAAGTTTAAGTGGACAAACATATTGGCAATCGCATAGACCAGTTTGATTAGGCTCGTACTGAAAAGTGTTCCTTAGTCTGCCTGAGAACGAATTTTGATCCCATTGCAATTGTAATTGTATATTATGGTAGTTGTTTATATTTTGAGTTTTTATTTGTTTTTAGTTCTTAAATTAAAAATAAAAATTTGAAAAATTAAAAAAATACAAAAATAGTGTCTTGTTTTTTTTATTTTATATAAAATCAAAAATTCAAAAAATAGAGTTTTTAATTGTTTTTCTTAAAATTAAAAATGTAACCGTTCTTGAAGATTTGACTGATCATAAAAAGTTGGAAGAATTTAAATTGTGAAATCCGAGTATAAGTACTTGGATGTACCTAGTGTTCATATGGTACTCTCCCTATTGCATAAGAAATGTTTGCTTATGAGTTTGTGAGCATGTGCAGAACTTGATTTCAATCAAGAACAGGGATTGATGAATATTGAGATGTTGTTCGTTGCTGAAGAAGCCTGAAGCAGCACAACAACAAGATGTACCTGAGTCAGAAGAACCGGATACGAGACACCGTCTGACAGTGAAAGTGCATTTGAAGAAGTACCGTGAACCTGCTTGAAAGAAAAAGACTGAAGAAGAAAAGAGCTGTTGAGAATCCTCCTCTCACATTCTTTTTGACAAGACTTCAAGCAAATGTTGATCAAGATCCTGATATGAAGCTAACCACAAGAGCTGAAGAAAAGAGACCCAGTGCTGAGAGTTCAGAAGTCAAGAACTTCCACAACATCTGCAGCATAGCGACAACCAAAGACTTCGTTGAAGACGTTGCTCAATTCATGTTATGAAGACGATTTGATGGCATCAGTCTAGGGGGAGATTGTTAGGCCCTAAAGTGTGAGACTGACGCATCAAATTAATACAACGAGCTATAGTTACGAACTGGGCTTTACCGAGTTAGTTTATGTTAGGTTTTGGACCTTTATAGGTCACTTGGGCCAAGCTTTAGGCCATGTGGGCCAAGCAAGCCCAAGGGGAGCCCATGTAGGGAATTGGGCTTGAGTTAGTATATAAACAAGTTTTTAACTTGTTTTAGGTTTGAACCTTTGGAACCTCCAAGTTACAGAATTCCTAGAGAAGCTAGAGTGGGAGGCGATTGGTTGTGAGCACTTGTACTAGACGGTTTTGCTTTTCAAGTAATAGAATCGTGTGCAAGTGTTTAAAGTGATTCCGGTATTGTTCTTCGTTTTTCATACTTTTCAGTTTATCTTGAATCACATCAAGTTTGGATTCCGCACAAACTTGGTGTTGTTTGATATCATTGAAAGATCCGTTTCACGGGACTTACAAGTGGTATCAGAGCCATTGAAGTCTTTCAAAGGCTCGGTTTTGATATCGCTCGAAGAACAAGAAGAAGCGTTGCACAGTGTCGGGGGATGTGTGTTCGTAAATGGAGATCTCGGTTCATGAAATCTGATATTCATCAACAGATCTGAAAACTCTAAGATCTGGTACAGGTTCAGTCGCCGTTGAAGATGGTGTCGGCTCGACGACTGCTGAACAGAGATGGTTAAGATTTTACGGTGGTCGGAGGAGAACGATGGAGATGATGACCGGAACCGGAGACGACCGGAAATGAAGATAATGACTGAGGGGAACGTCCAGGTCGAAGACGAGATGACCGGAGGATTAGTTCGAGAGACCGGAGAAGAAACGGTGATTGTTTTTCAGAGGTTGTTCAGAAAGTTCTGTATTTCAGATGGTATATCGATGATGATGGTTGTGGTATTAAGGTATCGTGGTGAACTATGGTGGTTAGGATGCTGACGATTCAACGTTTCGAAAGATGATGATGAAGATATGTTGCCGATGATGAATCTCAGGAACATTCCATGGCGGCTGCAAAGGTTGTCACATCAGGTATTGCGAAAAAAAACCCTATTAATTTTGCACCGTTAGATGGGAATGATCAATGGCCAGTAAGATATGTGCAACATTCTGTGGGACCGGCGGCTGCACATGATGCCAACGGTCAAGATTGCAGCACTTGGCATGTTGTCGGCTGCAAAAGGTTGCAGCTAAGGTTTGTTTTAAGCTTTTGCATGGGCTAGGGTTGGCCCAATGATTAGCAAGTCCATTTTGCTTTCTAAAATTCTGGGCCCTACAATGGTATATGGGCTACGCATGGAGTACCAGGTTTCATGTGTATTCTTTTCTAGAACCTGCTGTTAGACACATGATTGTTTGCATGGGCTAGCCCAATGATTAGATAATTATTAGTAGAAGGCAAGGATTGTTTATTCCATGTGCCCACTAATGTTTGGGATATTTAAAAAAAAAAACGTCCAGATTTAGTTACATCAGTTGGGTTATACGGTTTGTTGCATCTGGATGGACCTATATGGAAAATGATTGTTGTTGAGGCTTGGGTTAATGAAACAAATAACATTGGGCCTGTTGTGAAGCCGGCTGTTCAAGCCAAGGCCCAAAGAAAGGTGACGTTTGTTGATATTTCGAAGAAGGGGATGAATGAATTTTTTTTCTCATAATTGGGCTGTGTTTTTGCGCGACTTGAATACCAGACGGATCACTTTGAATCCGTGTGTTCTTGTTAGTGAATCAGTAATTTCATCTCGGATTTGAAATATTTTCCGAGATCATACATCATCGTCCGAGATCAAGTTTTTCGTTCCATCAATCACCCGCAATCATCCGAGACACACTTTAACTTATCCGAGGCCTGATCCGAGCTACACCATTTTTCATCCGTCATTCGTCCGACATCACATTCATATTCTTTTCATCCGAGATACTTTGATATACGTTGATGGGCTTGTTCACTGCTGGGCCACTAAAGGAGAAGACCCAAGGATTGGAGATCGTCTAAACCGTAATAAAGAGAGCATAAAACTAGGGGGAGATTGTTAGGTCCAAAAGTTTTACGCTTATCTTTATTACGTTTATTCATATTTATTTGGTTTAGATTAGTTTTGGGCTTGGGCTAGGCCATGTGGGCCAATAGGGTAGATGCTCCTATATATAGTCTTGATTAGGTTATTGTAGTAGAGCTCTCCTATTGTGTAATCATGTAGCTCCCAAAAGGGGAAACTTGTACCCGACAATCCTAGAGATTGTGTGCAAGGTTCTCGAAGATCGTACCAGACAGTTCTTGAGACTGTGTGCGATATAAGCATCGACACTTTGATTTGTAATGAATATTTTCTTTTTGTTCTTGTCGGTTACCAGACGGTTCGTTGAAACCGTGTGCGATCTAAGCAGCGGCACTGAGTTCATTAATAAAATATTTCTTTTTGTTCTTGTCGGTTTGATCTTACTTTCCGCATTCGATCGAACTGTAGAGTGATGTCACGGGTTTTTCGGGACTAACAACCAGTTATCAACAAAGGATGGCTGGAGCTTATAACAAGAATGTCAGGATCAGGAAGTTTCAAGTTGGTGATATGGTGTTAAGGAAAGCATTCCAAAATACCACCAATCCTGCTGATGGCAAGTTAGCACCTAAGTGGGAATGTCACTATCTTATTGAAGCTGAGGCAGGAAATGGGGCATATCGGTTATTAACAATGGAAGGAGATTTGCTACCAAGAGCTTGGAATGCTGTCCACCTAAAGAGATACTTCATGTAATAAGGATCCAGGATCCTCAATTGTTTCCGTGTCCGATGTCCATGAAGAATCCTCAGAGGATAGATGATCCTCACTCTGGTAATGATCTAACCTCAATTTATCCACTTCTTTAATTAACTTATTTACAAGGAGAAGGATCCTGGATCCTTTATCCTTCTTTCATTTAGTTCTGAGTTTTGTAGAAGGTTGATGTATCCTTAGCAAAGGATCAAGTATCCACAGAAGTCTCCTAAGTTTTATGGGCTTGTCCCTAGTATTTGGGCTTGTCCCCAGTATTTGGGCTTGTCTCCAGTTTTTTGGGCTTGTCCCCAGCATCGCCAGTAGCACACGATGATCCTGGTGCAGTTCAAGGCAGTGGGACCAGTACCCGCTTTAGGGGCTGACAATTTCATTGTACTGGCTGTATTCAGGATCCTACGTATAATGGTAGACGTACCATACATCCGTTCCTAAGGTTTCTAACGTTTTCACGTTAGCTAAGGTTTTGGCATTTTCATGTCACTAAGTTTGGATAGTCGTCAGTGAGGGCCATACTCCAGTTTACACAAGATCCTTTGGGCTTGTCCCCAGTATATTGGGCTTGTCCCCAGAATTGTTGGGCTTGTCCTCAGTTGCTAACTCTTTTCTTATATTGGCTTAGTCCCAAGTTATGTTCCATTTCAGGTTTTTGAAGCTAAACTACTAAGGATCCTTGATCCTAACCTTTTATTAAGGTTTGTCTTTTGGTTATCCTAATTGTAAGTATTGAAGGTTTAGGATCCTAACTTGGATTCTCAGGTATGATCCTTACTTGCCTTAATTTTGTTCTTTATTTATCTAAGTGACCCTTATTCTTTGACAACAGGATATATGATCCTTAAGTTACATCACTTTTTTGAATTTTTCGATTATAGGATGTTTGATCCTTGATCATATCCTAAACTTTTTGACTTAATCTACTAAACTTTTGTTCTTAACTTATGAATTCAAACAAAATGTACCATAACAATTGAAAGATAAAGTACTCACAAATATGACAACACATGAGATAGTCAAAAGATTAAGCTTTTATTTATTTAGCAAAAGGTTAACCCTCTAAAGGTTGTTAAAATTACCTACCCCAAGCATCTACCAGCAATCCATGGCCCGTCCGCTGGGGTAGGTAAAGGGTGTCCATGATAATAAGTTCTAATAAGTGCATGAATAAAAGGACGGCATGTTCACAATGGCTTCATCCCCCAAACAGAGGATCCCTCCACCATTTGTTATCCTACCTATTGTCTGAAGGATCAGTGATCCTTAAACCTTGATACTATTGTTTAAGTACAGACCAACATTGTTCAGAAAACACCAACAATCAAAAAAACATTAAACCATAAAAAATGGGCTCCGGCCACGTCTAGATAAATCCACCATCGCCCATTGTTGCAGCCTACACCTTCGCTGCATCATCTTCTCTACCAGCTGCTCCTTCACCCTGATCCTTCAGCCCACTGCCACCAGCCTCTATTGCTAGAACCTCCTCAGTGTCCTCTTCATCATCCAACTAAGCTAGCTTGTCCTTCCAGCCCTCTTGGTCCCAGGCAGCCCTGTCAAAGTTAGGATCCTCAGCCTCCTTCGCCTGAAGCTTGATCTTAAGCATAGCAATGGTAGCGAAAATCTTGGCACCCTCCATCACTTCATTCTTTTCTTGGTCAGCTGTGATGTGAGCCAGGACCACCTCCTTCTTTGCCAGGTTGAGCTCCTTCTCGAGGGAAGAGATGGTTTGATCCTTAGCCAGGAACATCTTCTGGAACTCCAAGTGCTTCTGGTCAGCTTCCTTGGCATAAGCATCCATGAGCATGTGGATTTCAGCAAATTTCTGCAGAAAAGAGAAAGACAAGTTAGGATCTGTTATCCTCAGCCTTGGAAGATCAAATTTCAGGATTAGTGATCCTTACCTCAGTGACATACTCTTCAAATTGATGCTGGATGAGGGGCAGGCCTTCAAGGGTATCAGCAGTTTTCCTCTTCTTTCCACCCTTGCTCTTGGTGGTGACAGCCTTAGGAGCTGGGACGCTTGGGCTAGCAGCAAGTTTTTTCTTTCCGGACCGGGAGGAAGCAAATACGTTGAGATCATCAACACTGAAGCGTGTGGCTGACTTTGAAGACTTTCCGGCGCCTACAAAGGACAAATAACAGATAAGTATCCTTATTCTATATCTATTTAAATATTTAATTATGCATAAATGAGAATACTTACTTGACATGGTGACTGATCCAGAGGATACTTCTTGTGAATCCTTTGTTTTGGCCTGGAATGATCTAACAGCAGGGTCAAGGTTCCAAAATGCAGCGATCCTTTCTTTTGTTGCAGGTGACTGAATGAGATGAGAAACTGAGATAGCTGCAAAACAGAAAAGGATCAGTTATCCTCAATAGAAACAGGGTTATCCTAAGATCCTTCTATAAGGATCCTATGTCCTACCATGAGTGGTCCACTTTTTGGGGAGATCTTTCCCATCTGGGATAGAATCCCTCTTAACAAAGAAGAATCGGCTCTTCCAGTGGGTGTCATTTTTTATGGTCTTGAGGATTGGGTGAGGATCACCAGGTTTGTGTTTGAAAAAAAAAAACGGTGTGAACCAAGGCTCACAAGATTATACAACTCAGCCAGTTCCGACATTCCCATCTCTATGCCTTCGTGCTCAATGATGTTCTCTAAGGTATGCAGAACCCTCCACATCATCGGCATAGCCTGGATATAGCACATACCGGTGAGTGTAAAGAAGGATTGGGTAAAGACAGGGAAAGGATAGGAGAATCCTATCAGGAATGGGGTGGCCGAAAAAGCAACCCAGGTGTCAGAGACATAGTCGCTTCTTGCAGAAGAATCGAAATGTTTGAAGACGGCATCCGCCGGAAAATAATGGCGAATCCGGTCAATCTCCGGGTCAGTGAAGCGGCATAGCCCAGTCGAAGGATTCTTGAGGATCCTTTGGCTTTTCCAGGAATCATCCTTCTTTGGATCCTTGGCTGGTGAGGATCGAAGAACCATTTTCGCCATGGGTAATGAGAACGAAGAAGATCAGAGTAAGAAAATGAAGAGAGAAGGAGAAGAGAGATACCTGTTCCGATCTTTGAATGAGGATTTAAAGGGAAATATCGCTCGAATTTAAATGCAAATTGATCCTTATCTCTAACCTATATATAATGATGATTTTGCAGGTTGTCACTTCCCTGACGCAAGACGTGTAACGGCTAGTCCTGCTCTAACGGCTATATTTCCGTTGGCTAGTTCGTTGCAGATAAGATTAGAAAATATGACTCATTTAAGTTGTATTTTATTCCTCATATTTTGGGGGCAATTGTTAGGGGTGGATTTTCTAAACCTAAGGATCACGGATCCTCAAGTACAGCCAGGATCACGGATCCTCAGTTCCGTTTGAATTAAGGATCCTCAGAAGACGTTGCAGGGTTAAGGATCCAGGATCCTCAATGTTATCCTAACACTAACGGCTGTTTCCATTATATTTAAGCTTGTTTCGCAGGGATGGACGAGTGGGACTTGGTCTTGCCGATATTCTTGGGGAATATGCTCTCAATATTCTGCACGTACATAGCTTAATGACCGTTTTAGGAGTCGTGGGTAGCTTGCACATTTAGCGGATAGTTTGTTATTTAGATTATTTATATTTTTAAAAGGGGATAACAGCTTGATAGTAAGAACATATAGCAAACACACACACTCTGGACAGTTCTCTGCAACTCATTGGCGATTTCATACACTTTGCACAGTAGTGATCCTTGTAACAAGCTTGTTATCATCCCGAGTTGTAACGATCATTTGTTTAATTATAGTTGGTGATCGGTAGTTTCCATCACCCGAGGTTTTTTTTGCCAGAGATCAACTCTTGATCAAGGGCTTTTTCCTCGTATAAATCCTTGTGTCACTTGTTCAATTTATTTACAAGTTGTTCATATATTTGTTATTCAAATCAAGCATCACACCTCACAAAATAAGATTTGGTTGCATTATCCTAGTCTGATTTTTGACCAAAACAAGGAGGTTGGACATGGCCCTGTGGCCACAGGCCACGGCCCGTGTTCAGCCAATTTCTCCCCGCCACACCCCATGCTCCATGACCAAGACCCCGTGGTCAGGGTTCTGTTTCCCCAAATCTTCATTTTTCGACCCAGTTTCGGAAACATGAAAATTTTTGATTGAGTAGGGGCAGTTTTCCCGAAAATGAAACCCCAAGTGCCATTTTTTTCCAAAAACAAACCGTTTACCCATCAATTTTAACTTTTTCGGTTCAAAAACAAGGGTTTGTGGTTTATACTTGAAATCGGGAAAATCTACGAACAATAACAGTTGATTTACTTCCTATAATATGCATCTATACTAATACTACTAGATCTAAGAAAAAAATTGAGTTTTGGTTTGGTTCAAGTTCAAGAACCTTAGATTTTTCCCTAAATTTTTGATGTTAATCTACATGCAAATCGTTAAACTAACTACAGAAGATGATAGAATCATACCTTGTTGAAGTTGAAAGGAAGAAAAATGTAAAAATATACAGAGAATCGCGGAGGAACCAGAGAGTTTTTGGGGAAACAGGTCGTGGTGAAATGAGAAAATGAGAAGAAAAGAGAAAAGGGGTTTTATACCCGATAGAGTGCCGAACACGCCCCCGTGGCCGCTGGACACGGCCCCGTGGGCGGCTATTTTTTTTATAGTGCACGTGTGAGTGACCAGTTTCCCGAAACTGGTTTAGATACCTTACTGATTTTTGAAGCTTTCCCGAAGTCCATTACTTACAAGACATGATGTTAGTATACAAACCTTTGTTTAATCATTCTTCGACCGCTTGTAGCGAGATCTCTTCCTCATCGTCCTCAATGAATCCTTGATAAAGCTTAAGTCTTTGTCCGTTGACTTTGAATGGAAACCCATTTCGAGATTTAATTTCAATTGCATCGTGTGGAAAAATATGGGTGATAGTAAAAGGTCCCGACCACCTAGACTTTAATTTTCCAGGAAATAATCGAAGTCGTGAATTAAACAATAAAACTTGATCTCCTACTCGAAATTCATTAGGCTTAATATGTTTATCATGCAAGTTTTTCATTCGTTCCTTAAAAATTTCAGAGTTAGAGTATGCTTGATTTCTTAATTCGTTTAATTGACAAAATCGATTCTTTCCGGCGGTTTCAATGTCTAAGCTTATGTTTTTTAATGCCCAGTAGGCATTGTGTGCTATTTCTACTGGCAAATGACAACTTTTTCCATAGACAAGCTTATATGGGGTGGTACCTATTGTTGTTTTATACGCGGTTCGAAAAGCCCATAAAGCGTCGTCTAATTTATCGGCCCATTCTTTTTTATTTAGTCCTACGGTTTTTTCATGTATTCTTTTTAAACCTCGATTAGTCACTTCGGCTTGTCCATTTGTTTGAGGGTGATATGCAGTTGAGATCCGGTGATAGACCCCATATCTTGTTAAAAAATTTTCAAGTTGATGATTACAAAAATGGGTACCTCTATCACTTATTAATGCTATTGGAGTTCCGAAACGAGAAAATAGTCGTTTCAAGAATCTTACCACAACTCTTCCATCATTTGTTGGAAGAGCTTCGGCTTCGGCCAATTTCGACAAGTAATCCACTCCCACAAGTATATATTTGTTCCCTTTTGACGGTGGGAAAGGTCCCATAAGGTCTAGTCCCCACACATAAAAAATTTCACAAACAAGAATGACATTTTGTGGCATTTCGTTTTTGGAAGAAAAATTACGTGATCGTTGGCATGCTTCACATGTCTTGATAAGACTTTGGGAGTCTTTATAAATGGTTGGTCAATAGAATCCTGAATCAAATACCTTTCGTGCGGTACTAGCGGCTCCATGATGCCCTCTATATGGACCTTCATGACAATGGCGGAGAATCTTCCTTGCTTCACTACCATGCACGCATCGTCGGATAAGTTGGTCGGCACACATTTTGAAAAGATAAGGATCTTCCAAAAAATAATGCTTTACATCGGCAAAGATTTTTTTCCTTTGATGATGTGACCATCCTTTTGTGACTATTCCACTAGCTAGGTAGTTGGCGTAGTTGGCATACCATGGTTCTTCTCGGTATTCCACTATTTCTAAGGATTTCGTTGGGAATTTTTCATTGATGAGCTCGTCCCTAGTTGCCTCCAAAGTCGGATCTTCCAAGCGGGATAGATGATCTGCAGCGGTGTTTTCTGCTCCTCTTTTGTCTTTTATTTCAATGTCAAATTCTTGGAGAAGTAGAATCCATCTGATTAAATGTGGTTTGGCATCCTATTTTTTAAAGAGACAACGAATGGCTGCATGGTTTGTATAAACTATCGTTTTAGAAAGAACAAGATAAGAACGAAATATATCAAAAGAAAATACTACAGCTAGTAATTCTTTTTCAGTTGTTGTGTAATTTTCTTGTGTATCGTTAAGTGTTTTACAAGCATAGTATATTGGGTGAAAATGCTTATCTTTTCGTCGTCCCAAGACAGCTCCAACTGCAAAGTCACTTGCATCGCACATGATTTCGAAAGGTAATTTCCAATCAGGCGCTATCATGATTGGTGCATTGACTAGCATTTCTTTTAGTTTTAAAAAAATGCTTGATTGCAATCCTTTTCAAATATGAATGGTGCATCTTTTTCAAGTAATTTTGTTAAAGGTCTTGAAATTTTAAGAAAGTCTTTGATAAATCGTCTATAGAATCCGGCATGCCCTAGGAAACTTCTGATAGCTTTAATGGAGGATGGGGATGGTAATCGGGAGATGGTGTCTATTTTAGCCCGATCAACCTCCATTCATTCGCTTGAGATTTTGTGACCGAGTACTATTCCCTCCATTACCATGAAATGACATTTTTCCCAATTAAGGGCGAGGTTAGTTTCCTCACATCGGGATAGCATTCGTTCAAGGTTATCGAGGCATTGGTCGTTTGTATCTCCAAAGATTGAAAAGTCATCCATGAATACTTCCATAGTCCTTTCTATCATGTCGTGGAAGATGGCCACCATGCAACGTTGGAAGGTTGCGGGGGCATTGCATAGACCAAAAGGCATGCGTCGATAGGCAAAAATTCCGTAGGGACATGTGAATGTTGTTTTTTCTTGGTCTTCGGGAGCTATCGGTATTTGAAAGTAACCTGAAAAACCATAGAAGAAACAATAAAATTTGTGACCGGATTATCTTTTTAACATTTGATCAAAAAAAGGTAAGGGGAAATGGCCTTTCCTTGTTGCCTCATTTAATCGACGATAATCTATACGAACTCTCCATCCGGTGACGGTTCTTGTTGATATTAATTCGTTTTTTTTATTAGTGACCACCGTCATGCCTCCTTTCTTGGGAACTACTTGGACGGGACTTACCCAAGGGATATCGGAAATTGGGTAGATAAGTCCAGCATCAAGTAGTTTGATGACTTCGTTTTTAACCACGTATTGATCATTTGGATTTACTCTACGTTGTGGTTGTATTACCGATTTATAGTCATCATTCATTAAAATTTTGTGCGTGCACTTGGAAGGGCTTATTCCTTTAATATCTACAAGCTTCAATGCGATCGCGTTTTTGTGTTTTTTCAAAAGTGTAATTAATTTTTATTTTTCTAAACTTGTTAATTTTGAAGAAAAAATTACAGGTAACTTACCATCCTTGTCGAGAAAATCATTTTCCAAACCTTTTGGGAGTTCTTTGAGCTCAAGTGATAGGTCTTTAGGAGACTCCTTATTCGGTTGCTTATTTTGGTCAAGGACCAAATAGGTTTGTTCAATGGCGACCTCTTCTTCGACAAAGTGGTTGATTCCGTCTTCCGTATCGGGTGGTTCATCTTCATCTTCAATTAGGGGGTCGTTATTACCGATTGGATATTTCATTGGTCAAGATCGACATACTTTTTGTCTGCCCCTAATTTAATAGGTAGGTTATTTTGCTTCCGATTGATCAAAGCTTGATGGGTTTTCTCAAAAGGTCGTCCCAACACAAGTGGAGCGTCATCAAGAATGACGAAGTCAGCTGGGACTACTATTTGATTTGTTTCCACTAACACATCCTCAACTACTCCCATCGATTTTATTATTTTCCAATTAGAAAGAAAAATGGGTATTTGAAGTGGAGAAAAATCACTAATACTTAACTTTTCGAAAATGTAGTTTGGCATTATATTAACACAAAGAACTTTATCAATTGTAATATTACTAATAAAGGAGTTTTAAAAGAAACATGGAACCGCTGTAATGTTAATTTCAAATGGATCTTCTTTTATTAGCGTAGTATGATCGGTTGTTAACTTAATGCTTACCATTTTTTCGATTTTCGTGTTATTGTTTAACTCTTTTAAAGACTTAGCATGAGTAGGTACCAAACAATGGTTTTCGAAAGAAGGTGTTAAGAGATTAATTTCTTGAAAAATTGACTCTTTTTGAAAATTATCGTTTTCGTACTCACCTTTTTCGTTGTTTAGTTCATGCATCGGTTTTTCACTTACTTGTTCTTCCATTTTTACCTCTTCTATTATTACCTCTTTAGTACAAACTACCTCTTCCCTCACGCGGGATTCTTTTATATAGCATTAGATATCTTTGAGGGGTTGTATTATTCTTTCGGCTTTGGGGAGGATAGTTGGTGGTTCGTGAAATTGAGCAGGATAAGTGTCCCAAAAGCTTAAGTGCGGAAGTTCAAACCTTGGTCTTTCATAATACCCATATGAGGTAGATGGTTCATACCATTATTCCTCGTAGTGAGTATATGATGGAGATGATTCATACCTTGGTTCCTCAAGGTATGTGTATGAGGTAGAAGGTTCACACCTTGATTCCTCATGGTATGAGTATGAGGTAGAAGGTTCATACCTTGGTTCCTCATGGTATGTGTATTAGGTGGATGGCTCGAAAAGGTCACAATATTGTACCGAGTGAGGATTACCACAAATGGTACAATATTCTTCTTCGTAATCATCCTCTTCATAGTAGTAATTGTATGAGGCAGATGGCTAGAAAAGGTCACAATATTGTACCGAGTGAGGATTACCACAAATGGTACAATATTCTTCTTTGTAATCATCCTCTTCTAAGTAGTAATTGTAACCTCATGAGTATTGATCCATAAGAATCACTCAGCAGATCACAAAAAAGTCTCGGGACCATAAAACAAGATTAAAAACAGAAACAGAGGCTCACCACGGCCCCGTGGTTAGCGAGCATGGCCCATGGTCAGAGTCTGTATCTTGGCATTTTGAAAAATGTTACTGGTTTTGTGCAGCACGGGGGCGTGTTCAGTGAGCACGGCCCCGTGATCAGACTACTATAATGCAAAACATTCCTAAAAATGAAAAAAATGTGCACGCAGTTTTGAAAAGGTTTTGAAAAATGATTAGGTCGTCGATTTTAAGCTTTCTTAAAATCCTTGTCTCCCCGGCAACGGCGCCAAAAACTTGGTGTGTTAGAAGCGTGATATAATTTTATTGATATTTTGAGCCCATTTTACGCATTAGTCAAGTTTTCAATTTATAAAACACGATATTCTACTAACACTAAACACACACTAAGGTGAGTGCACACATCGTGAGCGTAGTATAGTGTTGGTAACATACTAAGGTCGTCCAAGGACACAAGTGCTTTTAGTACCCGTTTATCCTCAACGTCTAATCTATCAAAATATTTTTGAGAAAAGTTTTGAAACATGAAAATAAAAACTAAAAATGAAAAGACAAGTAAAATAAAAACAGATAGACAAGATAGAATCTCTTGGATCCGACTTGCCTTTAGTGTATCCTTTGATGATTTTCGCACTTTCGGACTTTTTAAGAGAGTATCTTAGTTATAGTAGTAG
Source organism: Helianthus tuberosus (assembly GCA_030545235.1). NCBI lineage: Eukaryota > Viridiplantae > Streptophyta > Magnoliopsida > Asterales > Asteraceae > Helianthus > Helianthus tuberosus. The sequence continues at coordinate 73,473 of JARYGA010008587.1, forward strand.
GCCCCTCTTTTAAAGGTGACGTTATCCTCAACCTAGTGGTTTGAGTCAGCAGGGATACAATCCCAACGGGTCGGAATATTGAAAGATAATTAAGTTAGTTATTAATGCGAAAAGTGGTAGGCCCCTCTTTTGAAGGTGACGTTACCCTCGGCTAAGTGGTTTGAGTCAGCAAGGATACAATCCCAAGATGCCGGTTTAAAGTATTAATAGTAGTTTACATACGAGGGGTTCAAGCTATTCGCACCCCCGCCATCCAATACTAGTGGGAATTGACGGAGGTCCTAGTAAGCTTTAACCATGTCCTTGCAGGATCTATACACTGAACAAGGCAAGAACCTTACCAAACCATTCCCCTAACCCCCGACCAGGTAGTCAACATGCCTTTATATAGACCGTAAAGACATAAATGATGCAATCTTTTACTTTATATAGATAGTAAAGTAACTTCAAGGCACCATGGAAAAATGATAAGGAAAAATCACCTTCAACATAAGAAACTAGTTATTAAAGTCATTAATACAAACCCAAATAAAAAGTGCCGTAAGATTAAAAATCAAAAGTAATACATAAAAGACTTGTCTTCACAAAGTGATGTAAGAGGCTTAACCAAACATGGCCTTTGATTGGCAAGAACCCTTACAATCAATCTTGGATCCCGAGACTACTACACACTCTAAAGATGGATGATGGTGGTGGGTGTTGGTGTTGTAGTGGTGGTGGAGTGGTGGTGGAGTGGTGGCAAAGTGGGAGAGTAGTTGTTTGCCAAGAGATGCCTTTCAGGTGAACCAAGCACCCCTATTTATAGCCTACACAAAATTCTGACCACGGCCCCGTGCCCCTTGGGCACGCCCGGTGGCCAGCCTTTTCTCTTCCTTCATTAATCGCAAGTGTCAGCAGAGGGCCCCACACGGCCCCGTGGTCAACTTCGTATCTATACTATCAAGATTTAGCAAGATTCTACGTATCTTTGGTTTGACCACGCCCCGTGCTGAGCTGGGCACGCCCCCGTAGTGGGCGTGGAAGCTTCCACAGGTTTGTCTTTTGTGCAGGGTTCTGGCCACGCCCCGTGTTCAGCTGGGCATGGCCCCGTGGTCAGTCTTCTGATTCTTTTTTTTTTTTGCTTTGGGGATGCTGCCGAGGGGTTGGGCATGTCACGTTTACTCCTTCTTTTTGTAATTATGTTTGGTTTTGGGTGCTTATTTGCTGCTTTTGTTCGTTTAAGCTCATTTGGTCCTGTAAATTCAAAAGGAAGAAAGAAACACGTTTTTTTTCCAACATTAGTACTAAAAAGGGTTAGTTTTATGCCTCATTTGATGTAATTTATATGTTACATTTTGCACACATCAATACTATTCTAAAGATGAAGTAAAGTGTGTAAGTTGGTTAATCCTGTTAATTAATAAACATGTACAGAGAAACGGCTAGGGTTTTATTGAATTAGAAAATGTTAGAAACAAATAAAAGAGAAATATAAATTATATAGTATGGCTAATTAGCTAATGGGCCAAGCCCACACTAACATCTCTATTTTGCTAACATCCACCCTCAAACTCACAATGCAACTACAATAAACATTGAGAGTTTGTCACATAAGAACAGAAATTGAGACGCTGGCTGTGTCACACCCCCAAAATCCACAAGCGGAGTATCACCGCAGGAGGCGTGACATGACCAGGATCAAGCCACCAATCATATTGAACAATGTATTTAAAGTAGATATAAAACCAACCATAATATAATTGGTGTCCAAAAGAAATTAACCAAGTTTAAGTTATCAGCGGAAGCATAAAGTTTAAAACCAAAACATAAGTTATAAGTCATAAAATTTAACATGGAACTCAACAGTCCATGTCCCAAAACGACCTCTCCATCTCGTGCAAGCTCCAAGTAAACACCTAAAGACCTGCAACGCATATAGTAACGAATCAACAACAACGTTGAGCGAGTTCACAGTTGGTGTCCATTTTAAAGTTGTTCCAAAAACCATAAGTTATCTTGAAAACCATGAGTTAACCATTTCCTTCTTTCCCAAACCATAAACAGTGGGGGCTACCCAATGTAACCACTAGACCCGTTACCATATCGACCACTGACTGTAGACATGTTTATGTGCCCTGCGTCAATGTCTATCATCATTGACTAAGTGCCCAAATCCATTAGTCCACTCCCGTCCTCTGCGGCACGATGTGAGGCTTGTCAAACCTAATAGCGCTATTTAACTAATTACCAGTTCTCCATTGGCCCGACGATTAAGTCGATATAAAAATGAGGGACTTCATGATAGAGTTTTGTCTAGTAAGTTAAAGGTTGTCCTACCCAAGGAGGACCGAGGTACATATTCTACCCAAGGAGAATATGTAGGTTTCATTTTAATTCCTTAACCCATTCCCAAACCACCGGGAATCTCATGCCTTGTAGAAAGTGTGAACTCACCTTAGGTTAGCTCGGAAGATAAACGAAAGGTCAATCGAGCTACTAGAGGTCAATCACGTCCTAACATGGTTACCGTTCAAGTCAGGTCTAGGTTCAAGTAGTGCACATAGGTTTACACATAACTAACAGGTTACGAACACGTAATGATCATGGCAAACACGTAGAACACGTTAACAGTCAAGTACACGCATAAGGTTTAACTTGTGTGACATAGATGATTGGGCTGTTATGGTTGTGCAGGCCCAATCATCTTGTGCGATCCAAGGAGTGAAGCCCAATATTAACCGGCCCAACCTGTTGTGCATCCAACACAGCCTTGTGCGACTCACAACGGGTTGTGTGATCCAAAACATACCCGGCCCAATAACATACGTAACCCAATCATTCACACGGCCTAAACAAATAACATAAAATCAACTTGTGCGATCCAACTATACTTGTGTGATCCGGAACAGCTTGCGCGATCGGATTTTGAGTTGTTCAGTCCAACAGCATAACATAACCTATTATGTTTCTTGTGCGATCAGCACAACCTTGTGCGATCCACAAGATGTTGTACGACTGTGCTTTAAGAGGTTGTACATGGTGTTTTAACTGTTGTACCCTAATATACTTAACTTGTGCGACCGGCTTGTGCGATTGGTCTTGTGCGATTGGTCTTGTGCGACCGGATATAACTTTCCTAATTTCATGCAATCAGTTTACTAATTCCAATTAATTTGCAATATTCAAATAACAGTTTCCAATCATACCATAATCGATCAAACTAGGGTTTTTAACATCAAATTCTTATGAACCCTAATCATATTCAAAACATAAACAATAACTTATACATTAGACTATCAAATCATTGGTTTCAAATCATCATACAACACCTCATGTTTGATCATATCATTGGTCCGAATACACATACATACAGCCGATTATATTACATCCATTTGATTCTTAATTATCTACATCAAAGCATTCATCGATCCTTATAATGATCTAATAGATTGTACATCAAGTATTTTACTAACATAACACTTTAAACATCAAGCATCAAATAACACATAGTCACTCGTTCAACAAACATCAATCATATCCAAAATCAAACAATGATATAACATTAACCGGTTAGAAGGTAGAACAAGGATGATCCGAATCAAGAAAGTCTTCGAGGAAGAGGGATGTGGTCGTCGGCTTCGAGAGAGAGGAAGAGAGAGTAGGGTTTGTATGTTGTGTTTTTGCAAGCAATGAGGAAGCAAAACCTCATAAGAGTTAGGTGTTGGTTTAAATAGGGGAGTGGGCTGAACCCTTGCATGGGCTACCCCTTGGTTTCGATTACAAAAGGTGTATGTCGAGAGTTGTGTGGAACCAAAGCCCAAAGGCTTGTGCGATTGGATTTCATATACATACATTACATACATTCACATAACATGTACATTTAATCATTCATTAAAATCAACGTATCAATTAATCACATAGAGTTCATATAAGTTTCATCAAGCATAATGATAGGTTCGGAAATGCGAGTTGTCACATCATCCCCAAGTTGAAAGAAATTTCGTCCCGAAATTTAGCACGTAGTCACTGAGGAAGCTAGTTAGGTTGCGTGGTTTCCCTGGTTTTCCTGGGGTGTCACATCCTTCCCCCGTTGGTTTGGAATTTCGTCCCGAAATTCCGCAGTAGCTTCAGCCTCAGTAGTGGTTGCACTTTTCTCGAACAATTGGGGATACTTGTCTTTCATTTGGCCTTCTCGTTCCCAGGTAAACTCTGGGCCACGAAGGGAGTTCCAATGAACTCGAACAATGGGTATTCTGGTACGCTTGAGAACCTTAACATCTCGGTCTGTAATTTCTACTGGTTCTTCGACGAATCGTATCTGATCGTCGATAGTGAGCTCCTTGAGAGGAACTATGAGGGTCTCATCTGACAGACACTTCTTCAGATTTGACACATGGAATACATTGTGAACTCCACTGAGTTCTTCAGGTAGTTTCAATCTATAGGCCACCTTGCCAATTCTCTCAGTGATTTCGAAAGGTCCAACATAACGTGGGTTTAGCTTGCCTCGTTTACCAAAACGAACCACACCTCTCCAAGGTGAGACTTTAAGTAGCACTCGATCCCCAACCTGGAACTCGAGTGGTTTCTTGCGCTTATCAGCATAGCTTTTTTGATGGTCACGAGCTGCCGCCATTCGTTGTCGTATTTGGGCAATCTTTTCTGTAGTGTCGACGACTAGTTCTGGGCCAGTGATTTGGCTGTCATCAACTTTTGCCCAGCATAAGGGTGATCGGCATTTCCGTCCATACAACGCTTCGAACGGAGCAGCCTGGATGCTGGCGTGATAACTGTTGTTGTATGAAAACTCTACCAAAGGTAGATGCCTTTCCCAGCCATTACCAAAATCGATTACATACGCTCGAAGCATGTCTTCCATAGTTTGAGTGGTGCGTTCAGACTGCCCATCTGTCTGTGGATGATATGCTGTGCTCATGTCTAGACGCGAGCCAAAGGATTTGTGCATCGCTTGCCACAAATCAGAGGTAAAACGTTGATCACGATCAGAAATGATGGAGGTTGGCACCCCATTCCTCGAAACTACTTCCTTCTGGTAGATGTCTGCCAGAGTGGAAAACTTATCCATTTCTTTGATAACCAGGAAGTGTGCAGACTTGGTTAGTCGATCCACTAACACCCAAATGGTATCGTTTCCTCATTGAGATCTGGTTAAACCAGTAACGAAGTCCATGGAAATTTGCTCCCATTTCCATGTCGGGATCTCTGGTTGTTGAAGCAGGCCTGATGGCTTCTGGTATTCGACCTTGACCCTAGCACAGGTCAAACATTTACTAACATAGGTCGCTATGTTAGATTTCATGTGGGGCCACCAGTATGTAGTTTTGAGATCGTGGTACATCTCATCCGAACCAGGATGTACTGAGTAACGAGACTTGTGAGCTTCATCCATCACAAGCTCACGTAGATTACCATAAAATGGAACCCAGATGCGCCCCGCCAAGTAGTAAGCGCCGTCTTCCTTTTGTTCTAACTGTTTCTGCAATCTTCGCAGGGACTCAACCCTGATGTTCTCTTCTTTCAATGCTTTGACCTGAGCATCGCGAATTTGGGCAGGAAGACTAGAGTGAATGGTAAGCTATAACGCACGCTTAGGTTTGGTTTCCTTACGACTGAGGGCGTCAGCCACCACATTGGCTTTTCCTGGATGGTATCTGATTGCACATTCGTAGTCGTTAAGAAGTTCGACCCATCGTCGCTGTCGCATGTTCAACTCCTTCTGATCGAAGATATGCTAGAGACTCTTCTGATCGGTGTAAATGGTGCACTTGGTACCGTACAAGTGATGTCTCCATATCTTAAGAGCAAACACCACTGCTCCCAGTCGAGAGTAGTGTAGTTCTTTTCATGAGCCTTAAGTTGGCGTGATGCGTAAGCAATGACTTTCTCACGTTGCATCAACACACAACCAAATCCCTGGATTGACGCGTCACAATAAACCACAAAGTCATCTGTACCCTCAGGCAATGAGAGAATAGGTGGGCTACAAAGCTTCAACTTCAGTTGCTGGAAAGCGGATTCCTGAGCATCACCCCAACAGTAGGTGACACCCTTCTAAGTAAGAACAGTGAGAGGCTGCGTAATCTTCGAGAAATCCTTGATGAACCTTCTGTAGTAACCCGCCAAACCCAAGAATTGACGGATTTCAGTTGGTGTTCAAGGTGCTGGTCGATTCCTGAATTGAGTCAACCTTGGATGGATCAACGTGAATCCCATCCTTATTAACCACGTGGCCTAGAAAATGGACTTCGCGAAGCCAGAAGTCACATTTTGAAAACTTAGCATAAAGTTGTTTTGTTTGAAGAAGTTCCAAGATGAGTCGCAGATGACGTTCGTGTTCCTTCTGACTCTTGGAATAGATCAGGATGTCGTCGATGAACACAATAACGAACTTATCCAAGTAGGGTTTGCACAATCGGTTCATAAGATCCATGAAAACCGCAGGTGCATTTGTCAACCCAAAAGGCATAACTAGAAACTTTTAGTGTCAGTAACGAGTCCTGAAGGCTGTCTTAGAGATGTCCTCGTCTCGGACTCTCAGCTGATGATAGCCCGACCTCAGATCAATCTTAGAGTAGAAGCTCGGCCCTTGCAACTGGTCGAATAGATCATCAATACGCGGGAGAGGATAACGCTTCTTCACGGTCACCTTGTTGAGTTCGCGATAGTCTATGCACATTCGAAAGGTACCGTATTTCTTCTTCACAAACAAGACTGGAGCTCCCCAAGGCGAAGAGCTAGGACAGATGAAACCCTTGTCCAGGAGCTCTTGTAGTTGCGTAGATAGTTCTTCTAGTTCTGATGGGGCTAAACGATAAGGTGCACGAGCTATAGGCGCTGCTCCAGGAGCTAGCTCGATTTGAAACTCACCCTGACGATGAGGCGGAAGACCAGGTAATTCCTCAGGGAATACCTCAGGAAAGTCGCGTACAATCGAAATATCTTCTATCTTCTTTTCCTTCATTGAGGTGTCTGCAACGAAAGCTAAAATAGCAGTGTGGCCCTTTCGTAAACACTTCTGGGCCTTAAGGAAAGAGATGATGCCTACAACAGCACCACTCTTGTCACCACGAATAACGAGAGGTTCTCTACTAGGACGAGGAATGCGGACGATTTTCTCCTTACAAAGGATCTCTGCTAGATGTTGGGATAACCAATCCATCCCAATGACGACGTCGAAGCTATCAAGAACGATGGGAATAATGTCGATAGAGAAGGTCTGACCAGCTAAAACGAGATTACAACCCTTAACTATGTGCGTGGCTTCAAGACTTTTACCATTCGCTAGTTCTACAACATGCTTGGTGTTTAAGGGAATTGGGGTTCGCTTAAACATCTGACTAACCTTTAAGGACACATAACTAGTATCAACACCCGAATAGAATAAAACAGAAACAAAGAAGTCATCCAGTAGGAACTTACCCGTCACAACATTGGGATCGTTCCTAACATCACCCTGACCAATCACGAAAGCATGTCCCCTAGCGCCATTGCCTTCATTTTTACCCCCATTGTTGTTTCCATTTCCCTGGTTGTTGTTGTTGTTCTGATTCTGGTTCAACTGGGGACAGTTCCTCTTGAAGTGGCCTTCAGCACCACACTAGGGGCTGTTTGGTAGCCTCTGAATGGTCATTAAGAGGCTACCTCTTAATGGAACCATTAATAATTTTACCAATGAGAAGGTAGAAGAATGTGACATGTGATGATTTACCATTCAGAGGTTAACTCTTAACCATTCAGACTTGAGTTTACCTCTTATTCATTCAGAGGTTTTAAACCATTAAGAGGTAGCATATGAATGGTCATTAAGAGGCTACCAAACAGCCCCTAAAAACACCCTTTATTATTACCCTGTTGTTGCTGCTATAGTTGGTTCTGTGGAGCTTGTTGCAGCTGACGATTCTAACTCGCAGGATATGGGCTCCTGCAATCCCTAGCCCCATGCCCTTTCTTATGGCACCGTTGACAACATTTCCTTACACATGACCCGTTGTGGTGCCGTTGACACTTGTTGCACTTCGGCTTATTTCCTAGGTATCCAACCTGATTGTGGTCGTTCAGCCTACGCTGCTTGTGTTTCTTTTGCGAATCTTGTTGTTGCATAGAGCTAGGGCCCTTACCTTGGTAATTATTCCATATACGCTTACTGCTACCAAAGGCATTTGTAGTAGTAAAGTTACGCTTGGGCAGTTTGCCCTCTTCCACCGCCTGATGGGTGAGTTGGTGCGCCAAACGGACGACTTGCTGGATCGTAGTGGGATTGGCCGCAATTACTAAACCTTGAATTTCTGGGACTAAGCCTCTAAGGTATAGCTCGATTCGTTTATAGATAGGCTGTGACAAGTTAGGACATAAGGCCACCAAGTCGTTGGACCTTTTTGTGTAAGCCTCGATCTCTGATCCTTCCATCTTCAAACCATAATATTCCACTTCAAGTTTCAGAATGTCGTCCTTGTGACATAATTCTTCCTTGATCAAATCCTTAAAGTCGCTCCAGGGGGTGGCGTTTGCGTCTGCCAACCCGAGCATTTGAACTTGCGTGTTCCACCAGGAAAACGCTTTCCCCTGTAAGGTGCTAGCAACATACTATACTCGTTTGCTGGTAGGGCTCTCACTTTCTTTGAATGCAGATTTGACCCTTCGGATCCAGTGTAGGAGACCTATCGCTCCTTCGGTGCCGTTGAATGTGTGAGGTTTGCATTCCAAGAACGCCTTGAAGGTACCAAATTGGGTGTGTGGGGGTTGGCCTCCTGTTTGGGTTGCTAATGCCTCGGCGACTAGAGCATCTATCAGGGTCATTAACTGGTCCTGCATCTGGCGAATTTCACCACCACGTCTCCTCGTTCACTCATGATCTTCACATTCAATGAGTACAATTGAGAATGAGGAGGTAGGAGTGCGAAAAGAATGACGGAAGAGAGTGAGCACATAAGGTTTCAGACAACCAGGTGCACGTCAAGTGGGTACATTAAAGCTAACAAGCAATATGCTACTATGTTAACCAAGTATACCATAATTAATACACTACGTAAACTAACAGGCAGGCAATACAAATATAAACCATATCACCTATAGTGTTGAGTCTTGCACGTGGAGCGAAGTGTCATTGTGGATCGTTAAGCACTGTACAGGTTATAGTCTGGTTTTGTCAAATAGCTTTCCCCATTTTTAAAACCAAGTTCACTATAACCAATGGCTCTAATACCAATCTGTCACACCCCCAAAATCCACAAGCGGAGTATCACCACAGGAGGCGTGACATAACCAGGATCAAGCCACCAATCATATTGAACAATGTATTTAAAGTAGATATAAAACCAACCACAATATAATTGGTGTCCAAAAGAAATTAACTAAGTTCAAGTTATCAGCGGAAGCATAAAGTTTAAAACCAAAACATAAGTTATAAGTTCATAAAGTTTAACATGGAACTCAACAGTCCATGTCCCACAACGACCTCTCCATCTCGTGCAAGCTCCAAGTAAACACCTAAAGACCTACAAGGCATATAGTAATGAATCAACAACAAAGTTGAGCGAGTTCATAGTTGGTGTCCATTTTAACGTTGTTCCAAAAACCCTAAGTTATCTCGAAAACCATGAGTTAACCATTTCCTTGTTTCCCAAACCATAAACAATGGGGGCTACCCCATGTAACAAATAGACCCGTTACCATATCGACCACTGACTGTAGACTTGTTTATGTGCCCTACGTCAATTTCTATCATCATTGACTAAGTGCCCAGATTCATTAGTCCACTCCCGTCCTCTGCGGCACGGTGTGAGGCTTGTCAAACCTAATAGCGCTATTTAACTAATGACCCGTTCACCATTGGCCCGGCGATTAAGTCGATATAAAAATGAGGGACTTCATGATAGAGTTTTGTCTAGTAAGTTAAAGGTTGTCCTACCCAAGGAGGACCGAGGTACATATTCTACCCAAGGTGAATATGTAGGTTTCATTTTAGTTCCTTAACCCATTCCCAAACCACCGAGAATCCCATGCCTTGTAGAAAGTGTGAACTCGCCTTAGGTTAGCTCAGCAGATAAACGAAAGGTCAATCGAGCTGCTAGAGGTCAACCATGTCCTAACATGGTTACCGTTCAAGTCAGGTCTAGGTTCAAGTAGTGCACATAGGTTTACACACAACTAACAGGTTATGAACACGTAATGATCATGGCAAACATGTAGAACACGTTAACAGTCAAGTACACGCATAAGGTTTAACTTGTGCGACATAGATGATTAGGCTGTTATGGTTATGCAGCCCAATAATCTTGTGCGATCCAAGGAGTGAAGCCCAATATTAACCGGCCCAACCTGTTGTGCGTCTAACACAGCCTTGTGCGACTCACAACGGGTTGTGCGATCCAAAGCATACCCGGCCCAATAACATACGTAACCCAATCATTCACACGGCTCAAACAAATAACAGAAAATCGACTTGTGCGATCCAACTATACTTGTGTGATTCGGAACAACTTGTGCGATCGGATTTTGGGCTGTTCGGCCCAACAGCATAACATAACCTATTATGTTGGGCGGCCCAACATCTTGTGCGATCAGCACAACCTTGTGCGATCCACAAGATGTTGTGTGACTGTGCTTTAGGAGGTTGCACATGGTGCTTTAACTGTTGTACCCTAATATACTCAACTTGTGCGACCGGCTTGTGCGATTGGTCTTGTGCGACCGGTTATAACTTTCCTAATTTCATGCAATCAGTTTACTAATTCCAATTAAGTTGCAATATTCAAATAACATTTTCCAATCATACCATAATCGATCAAACTAGGGTTTTTAACATTAAATTCTTATGAACCCTAATCATATTCAAAACATAAACAATAACTTATACATTAGACTATCAAATCATTGGTTTCAAATCATTATACAACACCTCATGTTCGATCATATCATTGGTCCGAATACACATACATACAGCCGATTATATTATATCCATTCGGTTCTTAATTATCTACATCAAAGCATTCATCGATCCTTGTAATGATCTAACAGATTGTTCATCAAGTATTTTACTAACATAACACTTTAAACATCAAGCATCAATTAACACATAGTCACTCGCTCAATAAACATCATTCATATCCAAAATTAAACAATGATATAACACTAACCAGTTAGAAGGTAGAACAAGGATGATCCGAATCAAGAAAGTCTTCGAGGAAGAGGGATGTGGCCGTCGGCTTCGAGAGAGAGGAAGAGAGAGTAGGGTTTGTATGTTGTGTTTTTGCAAGCTATGAGGAAGCAAAACCTCATAAGAGTTAGGTGTTGGTTTAAATAGGGGAGTGGGCCGAACCCTTGCATGGGCTGCCCCTTGGTTTCGATTACAAAAGGTGTGGGCCGAGAGTTGTGTGGAACCAAAGCCCAAAGGCTTGTGCGATTGGATTTCATATACATACATTACACACATTCACATAACATGTACATTTAATAATTCATTAAAATCAACGTATCAATTAATCACATAGAGTTCATACAAGTTACATCAAGCACAAAGATAGGTTCGGAAATGCGAGTCTTGGTAAACACATCTACAATCTGCAAAGCTGATGGAACGAAGTGAAGCGAGTTGGTTCCAAGCTGAAGATGATGACGAGTAAAATGACAATCAATCTCAATATGTTTTGTTCGCTCATGAAAAACAGAGTTCTTTGCGATCTGCATAGCACTTTGAGTATCACAATGCAAAGGGGTAGGTTTAGAGATAGTGACCCCCATATCTCCAAGGAGCTATCTCAACCAAACAATCTTACATGTAGCCACAGCCATAGCACGATACTCAGCCTCAGTAGAAGATATAGAAACAACATCTTGCTTCTTACTTTTCCATGAGATTAAAGAATCACCAAGGAAAACACAGAAACCAGTAGTGGACTTTCGATCGTTAGGATCACTATCCCAATCAGCATCACTATAGGCACGCAACTCTAGAGATGATGTCGAGGGAAACAAAAGATTCTGAAATTGAGTCCCACGAAGTTATCTCCAGATTCGAAGAATAACTCCCCAGTGAATAGAAGTAGGAGCAGTAACAAACTAACTAACCATATGAACAGCATGAGCAATATCAGGTCGAGTAACTGTAAGGTAAACCAAGCTGCCTACAATAGTACGATATAGGATCGGATCAGATAAAGGAACACCATCGGTGGGAGAATATCGCGCATTAGTTTCAAGAGGAGTGTCTACAGTTCTATTATCAGAAAGTCTTGCCCACTTAAACAAATCAGAAATATACTTTATCTGAGAAAGGAGATATCCTTTCAGAGACTGAGCCACCTCAATACCCAAGAAATGTCGTAGTAAGCCCAAATCCTTTATAGCAAAACGATGAGCCAAATCAAGCTTCAAGGACTCAATACCATCACAATCAACGCCTGTGATAATCATATCATCCACATATAAAGATAGAAGGATGCGTCCTGCTTCCGTACATCGAATAAACAATGCCAAATCATGATCACTAGGAACAAAACCAACATAAGTAATCACTGTAGAGAATTTTTCAAACCAGGCACGAGGGGCCTGTTTAAGCCATATAGAGCTTTCCGAAGACGACAAACTTCATTGGGTTGATGCGCAATTCCTGGGGGAGGTGTCATGTATACCTCCTCATGGAGATCACCATTCAGAAAGGCATTCTTGACATCCATTTGACATATCTTCCACTGACGCACAAATGTAACAGCTATAAGAGTACGAACTATAGTCATTTTTGCTACTAGGGCAAATGTCTCCTCGTAATCCATACCATATTTTTATGAGTATCCTTTTGCTACAACTATGGCCTTATATCGCTCAACAGACCCGTCAGACTTCGTTTTAATCTTATATAACTAACGACAACCAATTGTATGTTTACCAGGTGGTAGTGGAACCAAATCCCTTGTGTGCGTCTAATGAAGAGCAGCGCGCTCTTTAGCCATAACATTCAAACAAAGAGGATCAGAGATAGCGTCTCTATACGATGCAGGTTCAGATAAATGTTGTATATTTTCAATAAATGAAGCAAACGAAGCCGAGTAAGTAGAGTAGGCAAAATCCGGTAGCGTAGTGGACTTACATTCACGAGTGGACCACCTTGGAGGTGGAGCAATCTCGATAGACAATGGAGTTATCTCAAGCATAGTTAGACCTGAAGTTGTGTCTAACGATGTGTGGGTGTCTTGAGCGGGCCCTTCAGTTTCTACTTGACCACCTGTAACGCCCTTCTTTTTCGTACTTTCTATATTTGGAAACCCTTGCTTGTAATTCTATTTTTAGTAACTTTGTATTCTTGTAATCGTTTGTTCGTTGTAATCGATGAAAAATCCGAGACTTGGATCATAATGAAATTCGTTTTTTCGTTACATTTATATTATATACACTCCGTATATGTTCTTACATTCAAAAATATCTCTCGTACGGCACTTTATTCATACTTTGTGCTAAATATGTCAAACTTGCAAACTTGTGACTTATATGCTAAATTACACAATTTTGACACTAAATCTCGACAAATATTCATGTTTATACTTGTTTTATATTTAGTTTATGCTTCATTTACATAACATAACCTTAACTATGATCCTTGTGCCTTAAACACCCTAAAATACACTTAAAACGACACTATATGAAAGTATGGGGGTGTAATATGTCAAAAAATAAAAAAAATGGACCAGCCCACTCTCTGGCGGCCCACGAATCAGCCCAGAGATGTACCTCGCAGCCCGTGAGGGCGGCCCATCTCGAGAAACTTCAATCAGACGAGTTTTTGGCGATGTTTTGTGTTTTATTTGATTTTTAAACTTGTTTCAAGCATTAAATACACACCAAACCCAACCCTAAACACTTCCCTATAAATCCCTCACCTCTTCCAAGCTTTTTTCATTTTACAACATCCTCATTTCACTCTCAAAGCTCTCTCAAAAGCTGCTGGAAATCAGAACTTGGACAAATTCATCACAAGTTCTTCAAGTGAGCATAATCACTCAATACTTAGTCTTTTGTCTGGATTCTTTTTCCTACACTCTTGGATTAACCTTAGGGACATTTCCACAGCTTTCCATGAAAAACCAAGGTCTGGAATGTCACCAAAAAGGCTCCAAAGTGGACTGAAGTTTTTGTTTTCACTTAAACTTTATTAATCTTAGTTAAACTTGAGTTTATCTCATCTCAAACCCATGTCCTTATGCTCATAATCAATTGAATGGTTAGTTAGGCTTAAAAACAAGGCTAAGACAATTAAAATCAGAGGTTAAAACCTCATAAACTTTCTGTTTTGATTAGGGTTTAACCCACAAGTAGTGTTCAAGCTTAAAGCTTGATGAATGTGTGATTATGGAACAAGCTTGGGCTTTTCCACTTAAACATCCACACACTATTTGATGTTTTCCATAGATTAGATATTCTTATTTCGTTCTTTATTCATATGTTCTTGACCTCCTTGTTGTTTATAAGGACAAGTGTAGTGGTGAACAAAGAGGTGCCTAAATGGAAGACTTGATTCTTACTACCTTATGCATGAATTCTATGATACTAAGAGGTTCCTAAATGGGGGATTTATCCCTCTACTTGATAACTTGTCACGATTCTAATGGGTTTTGTCCCATGAAAACATTTTAACTCTTTCGAGTTACATAGTGTCAAGAACAAGTGTCAAGTGTGTTAGATGATTATTTTCATATGTTATTTTTATGTTCTTTAAATTCTAAATCTATGATCTTCCGTTGACTCCCCAAATTCACACACATACGTTTCTTTGTGTAGAAGGACAAGGTGCTCCAAACTAATCAACCAAACAACTCTAGCGGGATTATCAAGTAGGAAATCTTGCAAAACCATGAGTATACTTGATCCCGTTTTCCTTTCATCACTTTTGGGTGCAACATGTATGTTATACAAACTTACACTTCACATGAAACTATTTTAAACTCTATCCATGCTTAACATGAAATTATATGATGCTTGTTTAGACTTGTATGCTAATGTAAACTATTTGTGTCGATTATATGCTTCATTAACTTTGGTAGTCTACCTTAACAATTATAGCGCTATAGGATTAACGCATCGCCCACGAAACTTTGGGTATTGTTAAGTTAAACATGTTAACCTCCCATTACTCTATTTGGGATAGGCTATTAGAATGGACACCTCCGTTTTCAAAGGAAACTTGGCGAAATTTTTTAAAATATAAACGCTTGTAAAAATAATTTCTAACAAATATTGCAAGTGTGTTTTAGTCTTTGTTTCAAAATAAACTCCGCCATAGACAATATTCAAAACCATGAGTATTTGGAGGATGATTTTATAAATGGATAGATATATATATTTAGAATATATATTTCTTATTCCAACCCTTGTGTGAATATTCGTTTGCAATGTGGTATAGTTATATTATTTCGGGGAAAAATAATATAACTTAACAAGATACCGTCACAAGTATATTTTTGATGGATATTATTTTGATAACGAAAAATATGATTTTATCACAAAGTATAACATATTTTGGGACAAGTAGAAAATATATTATTTTTGAGAAGTTATAATATATTTTCCTAGTATATTTAGAGAATATATAAATTTTGGGACAAATATTTATTTTCTTGGAAACACATTATTTTTGACAAATAAGTTATTATATACTTTTCTAAAGTGGGACTTAGGGATATATAATGTCAAGACTTTGAATCACAAAAATACATGTATAAAATACCCTCATCCTTTGGAAGGAAATACGCATATAAAATACTTGAGAAGTATGAATACGAAATAGTTGTCTAACTATTGTCTCAATACATAAAAATATAATTTAAGTTAAAATAATAATTATTATTTTAACAAGAAGTTATAACTTGGAATAATTCCGAAGTAACGTAACTCAAGAACATTAATACTAAGCTAAGGCACGGCCCGTTCGTCTAGTAAACATTAGTACGTTGTAGGTCGTTGTATTGCTGACATAGTCTGAGTTACGAGCAGGAGACGCACTACAGTGAGTTCATGTCCCCCTTTTCTCTTAACTGTTTTCAGTTTTATACTTCGGGGGTGGAATACATGTTACAATTATTACAGACATTTTTATACATGGTATGGTTAGCTTAAGGAGGGTTTACTACTTAGATCATGTGAAGGGTGGGTACAACACTTAAGGCCATTAATCCTCATCGTAGGTCCGAGGGACATAAGTGATAGATCTATTTGAGTGTAGCGAGCCCACACCCATGAGGCCGGGGCGGCCCATAGTGGTGACTGTGTCTTACAGCCGGAAGCCCGGTAACAAATTTGCTAGGTATGAGTACTTCCTGCACCTTTTCACACATACCAGTGGCTTTGCAACCCTTTGGTGATCTCTTTTTCCTTATTGCTACATACCAGGGACATTTATACATACAAGACAAACTTTAAAGGTTTTTACACACAGACATACACATGAACTCGCTCAACTTTTTGTTGATTTTTCAAACTACATGTATTTCAGGAAACTAGTGGATCTGGCGGGGTATGCATGTGTCAAGCTGTGATTGAATAAAAGATGTTATCCAGGGTTGTTAAGTTTAGAGGGTGTATTCCTTTCCTGGACGAAATACATAATTCTAAACTCGGGTTTTATTTTAGTGCTTTTGTTGAGTCTTGTGAACTCGTTTAAACACGTCATGGTTGTAACTTAATTTGGTATTGATGTTTTCAAACAATGGTATTGTGGTAGTTTCTAAACTTTATTAATGGATAAACATCTCATGTTTTTATCATATAGCATTGTTATGATTGTTGTTGTGGTATTAAGAAGTCACACCAAATAAACCACGCTTCCGCAAAAGTCAGGGTGTGACAGCTTGGTATCAGAGCCTCGATCATAACGAACTAGGATTCTTTCTCGAGTCTAGACTATGATCATTAGGGATCTCACGAAAACGTTTTCATTGCATACATAAATTGTCCAGATCCAGGAAACACATGTTTTTACAAATAAAAGACACAAAATACATTTTAAAGAATTTGTTTATAATTCAGCCTTAGAGGCTGGGGAGATTCAGCCTTAGAGGCTGGGGAAGTTCAGTCTTTGAGACTGGGGAAATTTGGTCTTAGAGACCAGGGAGTTAGTCTGAGAGACTAGGGAGTTCAGTCTAAGAGACTGGGTGGGATAGTCTGGGAAGACTAGGATGCATACATAATTACATTGCTATTTGCTTATATGCTTATCTGATATATGTGCGTATGTTGTGGTTGTGTTACAGACACCATGTCATCTTCTTCTGATAGCGGAGTGTACGACACGATAGACCCTATGGCCATTACCTCGGATGATGAGCTAGCCACGGACCCGGAGGTTTATACATCAGACACCACGAGTACTGACGAGGATGATTTTCAGCCCTTCGCCCTTGCGGACTTTGGGGACAACATGCCTTTAGCTGATGGTCTACCGGGCGAGGATCTACCTCTTGTCCCGATCCCTGCCCCTCTTCCACTTGCTGCTGTTCCTTTTGAGGAAAAGCCTCTTGACGCTATGCTCGATGACGACATCGATCTATTCATCGAGGGTCCCCCGGAGGGTGACCAGGATGGCGGGGCCCCGATAGATGACGATATTCCACTTGCTGATATTCCTGTTGATGACCTTGTTGTTCCTGTGGTTGAGGTTCCTGCTGTTGATGCCATTGTGCCACCTGTTGAGGCTCCTATTGTGGAGGCCTTACCCGATCCGTCTGGTCCCGACTCGCTTGAGTCTGTATCATCCGCCACTCTTCACGCCCAGAGCGTGCAACACTACTCCACCGACACTGATTCAGACATGGTGATGTCTGCTGCACCCATTGTTCCCCATGACTCTAACCCGGATCCTGTGGTTGAGTTTGTACCTGCTGAGCCACCCGTTGAGGCACCTGTTTTTCCGGTCGATCAGCTCCTCGATATGCCCGCAGATCAGGAGCCTGCTCCAGCTGATCCAGAGCTTGGAGTTGCACCAGAGCCTGTTTTCGCTCACGACCCTTTACCAGTGCACAACCCTATCCCCGTTGATGCACCAGTCGTTGCACCACCAGTTGCTGATGTCCCAGTTGTTGCACCTCTGCCCGACCCTATGCCTGTGTTTACTGACCATGCACCTTTTGCTACACACATTGATCCTAGATATGCTCACACCCGTAATGGGTGGATTGAGGAGGACGATGACTATCCTCCATTTGTCAGACCAGTTACTCCCCCTTTTGCACCAGTTCAGGCACCCTTTGATGTCCCACAGTTTCACCCTCTCGCGTCAGACGTCCACCGCGTGGATTTACCCGTCACTATTCTTCAGGACATACCTCCTCCCCGTTCAGGGGAAGGACCTTCTACTCAGTAGCATGATCACATACCACCTATGACAGCAGCCTTTCCATTTATACCCCCTTTTGCACCTGCTGCACACACTGCTTTTTCTTCTTCAGCACCCACGGGCGAGCCATTTATGTGGTCTTCGCCCAACATCATGCCTTTGTCAGATCCATATCATCCTTTTCATGTTGGGTATACGACGGATGATATACTTTTATCCTTGCAGTTACAACAGGATACGTTGAGCCGACGAGTCCAGGAGCTGGAGAGGATCCCACGACCTCCCCCTTGTCATTGCCAGTCCCCGTTCACGACACCACCAGCTCCTCTCCTACCGCACCCGGATTCTGATGTCCGCTTCCTCACTCCGGAGCAACAGATTGCTTACCTGCTGCGTGTTGTCCATGCACTTGAGGAGGATTTGGCGCATTTGTGCAGATTGATTTTCATTCCTCCACATCCTCCTCCCCCACCATCAGCTTGAGGATTTTTGGTTTGATGCAGATGTCATGCTTTTGATGAGAGTACATCGATTGAGCCTGACTGCGTAGCATTTTGAAGACCACATGATGACTTATGACTTTTGATATTTGACTTTTGGTTGTTGTATATTGTTTGATGATTCAGACAAGGGTGATGTGACCCTTAGTCTCTTTTGATGTATGTTACAATTATGAAACTTGTAAACTGTATTGGTGGTCTTGTTATATGATAGCTCAATCGCAGCGTTCTCATTACATGCGTTGTTGGATCATTTGTTTGTGTTACGACATGGGATGTTATGTGTGTTATTGTGTTGATGGATGTTATTACATACGCATATTACTTACTTACTATACTTACTATGACCTGACCAATATGATCTTCTTTTAGAAGATGTCTCCACGAAGAGACACACGTTTGCCTACCACTGAGGCAGAATTACAGGAACGTATTTCAAAAGCAATAGCAGATTATGAGGCCTCGCGCACCGAAACAAGCAGGAATACTTCAAACAACAACAACAACCCACCCAATGGTAATATTCAAGTCGATTGAGACACACTACATTACATTCGTATATTCCTTGCACATCCGCTAATGCTTTCTGTAAATGTTATTGCCTGTAGAGGCTGTACCTACAAACAATTTCTGGATTGTAAGCCCTTAAATTACGACGGCACTGGGGGTGCGGTTGCTTTCGTCAAGTGGACAGAAAAGACGGATTCGGTAATAAGGATGAGCAAGTGTGCTCCTGAAAACCAAGTTACTTACGTCTCAGGACTCTTTCTTGATGGTGCTTTATCCTGGTGGAATCTGCAAGTTCAAACCCTGGGAGAGGCGGCGGCGTATGTACTAACATGGGCTGAGCTGAAGGAGCTCATGAGGAAGAAATACTGTTCACGGGCCGAGATACAGAAGCTAGAAACTGAATTTTGGAACCTCAAAATGGACGGCCCAAAAATTGCTGAATATGTGCAAAGGTTCCACGACTTGTCACGCGTTGTGCCATATATGGTTGATCTTGAATTTAAACGCGTTGAGCGTTTCATCTGGGGATTGGCTCCCCAGATCATGAGTATGGTAACCACGTCCAAGCCTCCAACAATTACCAAAGCCATTGATCTCAGCGTGGCACTTACAGAGGAAGCCATCCGGTTAAACAAGTTTTCAATTTCTGAACCGAAGAAGAAAGAAACTCATGTTGAATCCTCAGGAGAGAACAAGAGGAAGTTCTCCAACTTCAAAAAGGGTACCAACAGTGCCAGCAAGAAAGAAGAAGGAAGCGCACCAGCCAGGGCTAAAACTGGTGCCGAAAACAAAGGAAGAGGGTACATGGGCGCTTTGTTTAAATGTGATGTATGCCAATATCATCACCCCGGCCAGTGCAGATTAAGGAAATGTGAGTCTTGTGGGAAGACTGGTCACTCAAAAGAAACATGCTGGGTTGGTACTGGTGCTGGTCATGGTGGACAGCGAGGTTTTGGAAATGGGAAATGGAAACCGCCAACAGGGAGGAAATGGCGGGAATGGAAATCGGAGAAATTTTGGGAATCAAGCTGGGAATCGAAACCATGGCACGAACAATGCTCAAGGTGGAAACGGGAATGGTAACGGTCGAGGACCGGGATGTTTCAATTGTGGAGACATGGGGCACTTCAAGCGAGAATGCCCAAAGCTCAACCAAGCACAAGGAAGAGAGTTTAATATCGGAGCGAGGGAAGCACGCCAGGACCCGAATGTAGTTACTGGTACATTCCCTATAAATCAACGCTTTGCATCTGTTCTATTTGACACTGGTGCCGACTATAGTTTTGTATCACTAGAATTTAAAAGTATGCTTGGGTTAACTGCTAGTAAGTTAGATATTCCGTACTCAATTGAACTGGCTAATGGGAAGCTAGTTGAAACAAATGAAGTCATCAGAGGATGCGTAATAGAGCTGGGAGAGCACAAGTTTACACTGGATCTACTACCAGTCGAGTTGGGAAGCTTCGACGTGGTAGTAGGAATGGATTGGTTGTCAAGCAACAGAGCCGAAATCGTATGTCACGAGAAGACCATTCGCATCCCAATGGCGAATGGAGAAATAATTGTGGTACATGGAGATAAGCGCGATACGCCCTTAAGGATTATTAGCTGTCTAAAACCTAGAAAATGTTTGAAGAAGGGATGTGTTGCCTTCTTGGCGCACATCGTGGATAAGGAAGCCGCTGAGCCAAAGTTAGAAGATATTCCAGTCGTGAAAGAGTATCCTGAAGTCTTTCCAGAAGACTTGCCAGGATTGTCGCCACAAAGACAAGTCGAGTTTCATATTGACTTAGTTCTAGGCGTCGCGCCGGTAGCTAAGGCACCCTATCGACTTGCACCTTCAGAGATGCAAGAGCTGTCAACACAACTCCAGGAGCTTTTGGATAAGGGATTTATCAGGCCAAGCTTCTCGCCTTGGGGAGCTCCAGTTTTGTTTGTTAAGAAGAAAGATGGTAGTTTTCGCATGTGTATCGATTACCGGGAGCTGAACAAGTTGACAATCAAGAATAGATATCCTTTGCCAAGGATTGACGACCTGTTCGATCAGTTACAAGGTTCAAGTTTTACTCAAAGATCGATCTACGATCAGGTTATCACCAGCTGAGAATTCAAGAGGAAAGTATTCCAAAAACGGCCTTTAGGACTCGCTATGGACATTACGAGTTCCTGGTTATGCCATTTGGTCTGACAAACGCGCCAGCTGTATTCATGGATTTGATGAACAAAGTGTGTAAGCCGTACCTCGACAAGTTTGTGATTGTGTTCATTGACGACATTTTGATCTACTCGAAGACGAAATAAGATCACGAGTAACATCTAAGGGCTATCTTAGAGCTGCTTAAGAAGGAGAAGTTATACGCGAAGTTCTCGAAGTGCGAGTTCTGGTTACGGGAAGTCCAGTTTCTTGGTCATGTGGTTAATGGAAATCGAATCCATGTGGATCCTACAAAGATTGAAGCAATCAAGAATTGGGAGACTCCAAAAACGCCAACTGAGATTCGACAATTCTTAGGTTTGGCTGGGTATTATCGCAGATTCATTGAGGATTTCTCGAAAATCACTCAACCTTTGACCTCTCTCACCCAGAAAGACAAGTAGTTTGAATGGGGAGACAAACAAGAAGAAGCGTTTCAGTTGTTGAAGAACAAACTTTGTGACGCACCGATCTTATCTCTACCCGAAGGCGCTGACGACTTCGTGGTATATTACGACGCCTCACGTCAAGGTTTAGGCTGCGTGTTGATGCAGCGACAAAAAGTTATAGCCTATGCTTCGCGCCAGCTGAAGATTCACGAGAAAAACTACACCACGCATGACTTGTAGTTAGGCGCAGTGGTGTTTGCATTAAAGATCTGGCGACATTACTTATATGGCACACGATGCACAATATTTACTGACCACAAGAGCCTGCAGCATATATTTGATCAGAAAGAGCTTAACATGAGACAGAGACGCTGGGTTGAATTGTTGAACGAATATGATTGTGAAATCAAGTATCACCCAGGGAAGGCGAATGTAGTCGCCGATGCCTTGAGTCGGAAGGAAAGGATCAAGCCCATAAGGGTTAGGGCTTTGGAACTGATTGTTCAGACAGAACTCACGTTGCGCATTCGTGTTGCGCAAAGGGAAGCTCTAAAAAGGGAAAACCTTGTGAATGAATATCTCCGGGGAATGGAGAAGCAATTGGTACCAAAGGAGGATGGAACATTGTGTTTCTTAGGAAGAATTTGGGTTCCTTTCTTTGGTGGTCTGAGAGACGTTATCTTTAATGAGGCTCACAAGTCACGGTACTCGATCCACCCAGGATCGGATAAAATGTATCAAGATCTAAAGGATTTCTATTGGTGGCCAGGGATGAAAGGCGACGTTGCGATATATGTTTGTAAATGTTTGACTTGCACCAAGGTAAAGGCCGAATATCAGAAGCCTTCAGGTCTTCTGCAACAACCAGAAATACCCCAATGGAAATGGGAGCAAATTTCTATGGATTTTATAACAAAGTTGCCAAGGACACCCAGAGGTCAGGATACGATTTGGGTAATCGTGGACCGTCTAACCAAATCAGCACACTTTTTGGCAATCAAGGAGAAAGACAACATGAGCAAGCTAGCTAGGCTATACCTATGAGAGATTGTTGTACGGCATGGAGTGCCTCTCTCAATTATCTCTGATAGAGATGGAAGATTCGTGTCAAGAATCTGGCAATCCTTTCAAGAAGCTTTCGGTTCTCAGTTAAATCTGAGTACTGTCTTTCACCCACAGACAGATGGACAGAGCGAACGAACGATTCAGACATTGGAAGACATGTTGCGAGCTTGCGTAATGGATTTAGGTGGAAGTTGGGATACTCACCTACAATTGGTCGAATTTTCATACAATAACAGTTATCATGCAAGCATTTAGGCCGCACCGTTCGAAGCTCTCTATGGACGCAAGTGTCGATCACCATTATGCTGGGCTGACGCGGGTGATAGACAGCTTGTTGGCCCAGATTTGGTTCAAGAGACAACAGAATAGATCTTCCAGATCCGAGAGCGCGTTAAAGCGGCTCGTGATCGTCAAAAGAGTTATGCGGATTGAAGAAGAAAACCTCTGGAATTTGAGGTGGGAGATATGGTATTGTTGAAGGTATCACCCTGGAAGGGTGTGGCACGCTTTGGGAAGCGTGGGAAGTTGAACCCCAGATACATTGGTCCATTTAAAATCCTGGAAAGGATTGGTTTGGTAGCATACAAGTTGGACCTACCTGCAGAGCTGAATGGCGTTCACGATACATTTCATGTATCCAATTTGAAAAAGAGTCCAACTCAAGAGACAGTTGTCATTCCTGCCGATGAAGTTCATGTTGGCGACACACTCCACTTCATTGAAGAACCAGTTGAGGTTACGGATTGGAAGATTAACAAAACACGCAGGAGTAGTGTCAAACTCATCAAGGTTCGATGGAATGCACGACATGGCCCAGAATTCACGTGGGAACGTGAGGATCGAATGAAGGAAAAATACCCACATTTGTTCCCCAAGACCCCTGCAACTAGAAGCAGAACTTAAATTTCGGGACAAAATTTTCTTAACAGGGGGAGAATGTGACAACCCTCATAGTTACAGGTATCCGTACAATTAATTAATTTTAATTACGTGCTTAATGACTGTGCTTGATTACAACTGATGACCTAAACTGCTTTCTGATTTCTGTATCATACATACATATGCATCACATTTCACACTGTCACTCCATTCATTACATACAAACTTTAGTGACATACTTGATGCACAAAGCACAGTTAGCACAATGAGCGGATAACTCAGAAATACACTAACAGTGCCAGTACATAGACATACAGTGTTTTGAGGCCCAGTATGAGCCAGGGACAAGGTACTACACCAGTATGGTGTGTAGGGGAGTGAGGACCATAAAACTGTATCACTAGGTGATAGATAAAGTGCCGGGAAGTACCTAAAACTCACTTTAAGTGCAGAATTCTGCATTTTTCAGCAAAAATCAGCTTTTTAACATACTACTATTGTGCAGAAAATTGACTAAATGGTCCTGAATACTTTCCTAAGTGTTGGGAATTAAAAGTGTTACAAAAAGATACATAAAGGACACTATACGGAACAACTTAACACTTTGACAACCGAACAACCGGACATTACCCGGGACACCAAATTTTTGTCAGAAACATTGTTTTATTATTTTTGGACTAGTTATGGTTTCCGGATACCCCGACACACTATAAAGTATGTCATACACATCATACACTAGATATTACACTTAACCTCCAATTATTTACCCACTATCATCAAAAACTTACAACTAACCCCCCCCCCCCCATGCCCATTTACGGTCCAAGGGACCCACCCAAATCACCACCATATCCCACTAGATATTACTTCAATATTATATTGGATCTTTGCTTGATTGTTTAGACAAAATATTAGAAGGACATGATTATAAGTATGGTGAATATCTAACTAGATCACTTCATCATTCCTTCACAAACTTCACACTCCACTCCCTCAACATCTCTCTCTCCCTCTCAGCTCACTCTAAAACCACCACCACCACCACCTTGCAACCTTCATCAATCCATTTTCAAGCTTAATCCAAGTACTAGAAGGTGTTACATGAAGCTTGAAGCTTGAGGAACTTGAAGAAACTTCATACATTGCTTCCATTCACCATTTTCTTCATCATTTTCTCTTGAGATCTTCCCTAGCTTTAAGCTAGTTGTAAGACTTCCTTAAACTCTTGTTTACTTCATGTTTTAGTGGTTAAAGATTATATTATGATGAAATCATATGAACACTAAAAGAACACAAAGTTAAATCAAGAACATAAAGCTTTACATAAAGGTGAAATATGATGAAATATTGTTAGAATGATGTTGTTTATTAGATGGATGATGATTGCATGTTGATTACTAGTAATATGATGATTGATCATCATATGATACTTGTCAAATGATGATTAGAACCATGATTTAACAAGATTAGGAGATGATTATGTGTTTACATAAAATAATCATCTTCTAATAGAAATATGAACTTGATAATGAAGATGAATTCTTGAAAAATAAGTAAACAAGTAGGTTGATGATCATGTAAATCCGAGATTTACAAAAGACTTTTATAAACAAACCAAGTTCAAGAGACGGTTTTTGAAAGATCCTAACTTGTCTTACACTTACATTATTTTTGGAAATAAAATAAGTGTAGGAAGGCTAGTAAACAAGAATATGTTGTAAATAAATATTTTTGTAAAATGTATTCACAAGTTGTGAACATATAGAAATCCCAAGAATGAGATTTAAACAAAAGTAAATACATTTCGGAAGGTAACTAAGGCCACTAAACGCTTTACCAAGTTACTACGCGTTTTTTGTGAAATATCAAGTTCATGATTTTTATATAAAGCATATAATTTTTGCTCTTGGTGATATAAAGTGTTTAGAGAATGATTGTTGATGATTATTGTGATTATTTTGAAAAGAAAACGATATGCTTATTAGCATGGACACCTCCGTTTTCAAAGGAAACTATGGCGAAATTTTTTAAAATATAAACGCGTGTAAAAATAATTTCTGACAAATATTGCAAGTGTGTTTTAGTCTTTGTTTCAAAATAAACTCCGCCATAGACAATATTCAAAACCACGAGTATTTGGAGGATGATTTTATAAATGGATAGATATATATATTTAGAATATATATTTCTTATTCCAACCCTTGTGTGAATATTCGTTTGCAATGTGGTATAGTTATATTATTTCGGGGAAAAATAATATAACTTAACAAGAGACCGTCACAAGTATATTTTTGATGGATATTATTTTGATAACGAAAAATATGATTTTATCACAAAGTATAACATATTTTGGGACAAGTAGAAAATATATTATTTTTGAGAAATTATAATATATTTTCCTAGTATATTTAGAGAATATATAAATTTTGGGACAAATATTTATTTTCTTGGAAACACGTTATTTTTGACAAATAAGTTATTATATACTTTTCTAAAGTGGGACTTAGGGATATATAATGTCAAGACTTTGAATCACAAAAATACATGTATAAAATACCCCCATCCTTGGGAAGGAAATACGCATATAAAATACTTGAGAAGTATGAATACGAAATAGTTGTCTAACTATTATCTCAATACATAAAAATATAATTTAAGTTAATATAATTATTATTATTTTAACAAGAAGTTATAACTTGGAATAATTCCGAAGTAACGTAACTCAAGAACATTAATACTAAGCTAAGGCACGGCCCGTTCGTCTAATAAACATTAGTACGTTGTAGGTCGTTGTATTGCTGACAGAGTCTGAGTTACGAGCAGGAGACGCACTACAGTGAGTTCATGTCCCCCTTTTCTCTTAACTGTTTTTAGTTTTATACTTCGGGGGTGGAATACATGTTAAAATTATTACAGACATTTTTATACATGGTATGGTTAGCTTAAGGAGGGTTTACTACTTAGATCATGTGAAGGGTGGGTACAAAACTTAAGGCCATTAATCCTCGTCGTAGGTCCGAGGGACATGAGTGATAGATCTATTTGGGTGTAGCGAGCCCACACCCATGAGGCCGGGGCGGCCCATAGTGGTGACTGTGTCTTACAGCCGGAAGCCCGGTAACAAATTTGCTAGGTTTGAGTACTTCCTGCACCTTTTCACACATACCAGTGGCTTTGCAACCCTTTGGTGATCTTTTTTTCCTTATTGCTACATACCAGGGACATTTATACATACAAGACAGACTTTAAAGGTTTTTACACACAGACATACACATGAACTCGCTCAACTTTTTGTTGATTTTTCAAACTACATGTATTTCAGGAAACTAGTGGATCTGGCGGGGTATGCATGTGTCAAGCTGCGATTGAATAAAAGATGTTATCCAGGGTTGTTGAGTTTAGAGGGTGTATTCCTTTCCTGGACGGAATACATAATTCTAAACTCGGGTTTTATTTTAGTGTTTTTGTTGAGTCTTGTGAACTCATTTAAACACGTCATGGTTGTAACTTAATTTGGTATTGATGTTTTCAAACAATGGTATTGTGGTAGTTTCTAAACTTTATTGATGGATAAACATCTCGTGCTTTTATCATATAGCATTGTTATGATTGTTGCTGTGGTATTAAGAAGTCACACCAAATAAACCACGCTTCCGTAAAAGTCAGGGTGTGACAGTTTACCCCTTCCATCTGGTAATGTTTTACACGTTTATGGAGACCGACCTTCAAAAGGACTGAAGTTGATGTCCCGCACACAAGCGAATAGATATTTACGCAAACAATACTTTGCTTTTTTAGCCCATGTTGTAGAAGAAAAGGGCAAGGGAAAGAGCGTAAGTGATGTTCCAGTGGTGCGAGACTTCTCTGACGTCTTTCCTGAAGATTTGCCTGGTCCTCCTCCACCTCGATCTGTTGACTTCCGTATCGACCACATACCTAGATCGACTCCTGTCACCAAAGCTCCTTATCGTCTTGCACCTTCCGAGATGCAAGAATTTTCTATGCAACTTCAAGAACTCCTCGATAAGGGCTTCAGTCGTCCAAGTACCTCACCTTGGGGTGCTCCCGTGCTCTTCGTCAAAAAGAAGAATGGCTCATTCCGCATGTGCATCGACTATCGTGAGCTTAAGAAACTCACCATCAAGAATCGTTATCCCCTTCCGCGTATCGATAATATCTTTGACCAACTTCAAGGCGCTACTTGCTTCTCCAAGATCGATCTTCGATCTGGTTATCACCAGCTTCGTGTTCTCGAAGAGGACATTCCGAAAACCGCTTTTCGCACTTACTATGGACACTACGACTTCATGGTTATGCCTTTTGGTTTGACCAACGCACCCGCTGTGTTCATGGATCTCATGAATCACGTTTGTAAACCTTACCTGGATCGTTTCGTAATCGTCTTTATTGATTATATCTTCATTTATTCTAAATCTCAAGCCGATCACGAACGCCACCTACGTCTTATACTCGAGCTTTTACGTGTTGAACATCATTACGCGAAGTTTTTCAAATGTGAGTTCTGGATCAAAGAAGTCCAGTTCCTTAGACACGTTGTTAGTGAAAAAGGAATTCATGTTGATCCTTCCAAAATCGAAGCAGTGAAGAATTGGACAGCTCCTAAAACTCCTTCTGAAATCCGTTCTTTCTTAGGATTGGTGGGTTATTACCGCCAATTCATCTCGAACTTTTCAAAGATCGTCGTTCCTCTCACTTCGTTGACTCAAAAAGAGAAACCTTTTGCTTGGGGTCCTGAGCAAGAGGACTCTTTTCAGACTCTCAAGAATCTGCTTTGTAACGCTCCTATTCTTGCCCTTCCTGATGGGAATGATGACTTCGTGGTATATTGCGATGCCTCAAATCGTGGTCTTGGTTGTGTTCTCATGCAACGAGACAAAGTCATCGGTTACGCCTCTTGTCAACTCAAAATACATGAGAAAAACTATACTACCTACGACCTCGAGCTTGGCGCAGTTGTTTTTGCATTAAATATTTGGTGACACTACCTATATGGTACCAAGTGTGTGGTTTTCACTGACCATAAGAGCCTACAATATATCTTTAACCAAAAAGAGCTCAATATGCGTCAGCAACGTTGGGTAGAATTGCTTAACGACTACGACTGCGAGATTCGTTACCATCCTGGTAAAGCGAATGTCGTGGCCGATGCACTTAGTCGTAAGACTCATGTTAGTAGGATTCGTTGCTTTCACATCTCTAGCGATCTTCACACTTGCATTCGTGAAGCTCAATATTCGTCAGCCAATGAAGGCACTTTATTCATAGAAATACATGGTGCTACTGAAGATCAACTCGTGACCAAGTCTGATGGACTTCAATATTATCTCGATCGCATCTAGGTGCCAGATTGCGACAATCTTCGTGAACTCATTATGAACGAGGCGCACAAATTGTGACATTTGTGCCTCTATGACCATTATACAAATACGAATCCAATGAAATCTTGTGTTTCATTCTCGGGATTTGTACAATTACATGTGACATTTACACATATCATTTCTTATTTGATTTCGAGCTCTTAATCACTTCCAAGAAAGTTATACACAAACTATTACGTAAACGTAATCATTTTAACGCAACAAACACTCCGGAACAGTGATATAAGCTTAACATACCTTAAATAACCTTTACATAACTTAGAAATAAGTTTTGAAGGGTTTGGTATGGCAAAAACAAGTTTATTCGATCATAGGGACTATTTACGACAAACTGCAAAAGTCTACCAATTCGCATAGCTACATACACTCTGGAACAAGATCATAAGCTAAACATACCTTAAATATCCTTTACATAACTTAAAATAAGTTTTGAAGGGTTTGGTATGGCAAAAACAAGTTTATTCGATCACAGGGACTATTTATGACAAACTGCAAAAGTCTGCCAATTTGCATAGCTACGTACACTCCAGAACAAGATCATAAGCTAAACATACCTTAAATATCCTTAACATAGCTTAGAAATAAGTTTTGAGTGGTTCGGTATGCGAAAATATGCTTATTTGATCACAGGGACTAAAAGCATCAAAACTGCGAAACTATGCATATGTGTGCATATCTTGCGTTCTGACTATATTCGGACATCCAAAAATTTTTGTAATCACTAAAATATTGTATTTTAGTGATGGGAATGCAAAAATACTACTCGTCGTGTAATTTGGATCGTTTTCATGTCCGTTCGAGTTTCGTCGTAATTAACCGAAAAACGCGACCGTACGACCAAACGAACTAACATCCATGATATTTCCAAGCATATTTCAAGTCCCCTATGCTTTAACATCCTTGTAGAGCCTTGAAAATGGGTTAACGGGGGTTAAATGCGTCGAAAAAGGAGTTTGGAGGCTGAAGGGACCATTTCTGCCAAATTTCAAAAGTCTGGCCTGAGTGCTCACGGGGCGCGATAGCCCTGGGCCTCTGCTGTCGTGTGACGCGAGGGCTAGATCTAGACAGAAAGTTTTGTTTTGAAACAAAGCTTGCTGCACTTGGTTTTTGTTGATTGTTTTGAACATTCTAGTAACCTTGGAGCCCAAATTAAGTGATCACCAAGCATGAAATCAGATTGCAACACTTGGAATGATCTCATTAATCCTTGTAGAACACATAAGCCACTTGGCAAGATCCTACACTTCATGAACAACTATAAATAGCCATCACCAATTCATTTTTCCTTGCTCATTCTTCTATCTCATCTCTACACTCTAAGTTGAGGCTACCACATTTGTTGGAGGCCTCACACATGAGTTCTCTTAGTCATCTTCTTCATCCTAGAGCACTTGTAAGTGTTCTTTCGAGTCATGTTTATTATTTCAAGCTACAAAGTCAAACAGTGTTTGACTTTCAGCTTTAACCATGATTTGGTCAAGTCAAAGTTTATTTGAACTTTGCAATGTGATCGTAATCACGATGGTTATAGTCCCTTGAGACTATGCCTACTGATTACCACATTGACTAGTCGAAGTGACGGGTCAAATATTCGGTCAAAATGCACGATTATGTGCATTTTGCGACGAAACTATTTTCGGGTATCAAAACACCTTGTTTTGATACCAAATCAGTTTTCTAACTTGGTTAAACATGTTTTAAAATGTTTAACTCGTCACTTTTAGTTTAGTGCTTATTTAGGGTCGTAAGTCAAGCGGTCTCGACAACCGCTTAGACTTTCGAACCCGACCCGTTTGGTCGATCATTAGGATCCGACCAAACACATTAGGTGACCATAGTTGTATAGGGAATAACCTTCCGAGGTTATACCTTATGGTCATTTCGTTTAATTAGTTGTATGATAGGCAGTTTAATGCCTTAGGAAAATGACCAAAATGCCCTTTTTGTGCATAATTTCATTTTAAGCCTATGTAACCTAATTTTTAACACTTAAACTGATTATGCAACATTACTAAACATGTTTAGGCTTATAAGACTTATCATAGGACTAGTTAGACCATTCGAACGCGCATTTGCGCAAATGACGCGTTAAAATAGCATAAACTACCTTAACAGGTCATAACAGGTTAAAAGCACTTAGGATAGGTTTAAAATCATAATGTAGGCTTTGTTAAACCATATCATATGACTTCCAACACTCATTTGGTTTACAAGACCTCATTCTACCCGATCTCCCGATTTAGGTCCCAATTATTAACATTGTGATCCGATACTAGGTGCCACTTGATTCCTTGATTTCTTGAGCTTTATTCGTTCACCTAATCGAGGATACCTTGCAATCTCAACTGAGTACATAGTTCCCCTCTTTTATGCTTTTAATTTTTTTGGGGTGACTCATATGTGCTAAATGCTTTTCAAGTTTTCATAAACAAATGTTATGGTTTATATAAAACACGACGATTTCAATAATGTGAACGAACTTGTTGGGGCGTTAATCGAAAGACGAATGACATTCATTAACTTTGATCAATCCGACCAGTAGTATGTTATGGTACCACAGGATCTGACAAATCCCGTTATCGGACTATCCCTTTGGTGGGTAATGTGGGTAACGACAGAATCTGTTATTTAACAAACCCTTTGGTGGTTTGTTTGTTGATGTTAAAGAGGTCTTTCAGGGACTATTACAGATACCCCATGGGTGGTATAGTCGAGTCACACAGGTTTGAATGTATTCTTTAAAGAACGACCAAAAGTTGTATTTCACAATTAAAACATGGACGATTGAATGATGGTTTATAACACGGATGATTTGAACAATCGGAACAATTTGAACAATTTGGACGATTAGTTTATGGTAAGTGATTAGGTAACAAGGCATGTGTAATATGATAAAAGCATGGTGGATACGCCCCTGGTACTTCCTATATATGATTTACTACTTGGTTTTACAAAGATAAATGTTTTCAGTTAACATTCATGGCTACAATGGTTTTGGTTTTGCATATATCAACTTGTATAGTTGATAAAACCTATTGCAATATCAAACACTTTTTGATTTCAAGGTACATACTCGACAATTCTCGTAGATGGACGAGGTATTGCATTATGGATTCAAAGCCATAAATTTGACATATAAAACCTATGTACTCGCCGACATTTTTATGCTGACTATTTTCACATATGTTTCAGGTTCTATTATGTGGCGATTGTTGATTGTTTGCTTCACATAGGATGGACGCGGCCTTTAGTGACTTAAAACCTGAAAGACAATTATTGTACTTATTTGATTTGTAACAAAACAATGTGTCTATTAATGAAATAAAACAAAACTTCAATTACCATGTGTTGTGAAACAATGATTCTGTTACGACACTCCCGAACGTGTCCGCCGTGGTTTTTTGTTTTACGCGATCGTGGTGTGACAGAAGAGTTGGTATCAGAACTCATGGTTATAGGAAATTTTAGTAATGCTCTTGACCTAGTCTATAACCTTCCTAGGATCCTAATGTGATTTTCTTGCATTTAGATTCTTAATACAATACCAATCAGTTATCCTTAGGTGATTAACAAAAACAAAACACAATTCATTCTCTCGAGTCAAAAATTTTCCAAAACTTCACAAGAAATCATCTATCCTTAGATGGTTTGCTTTAGGCTTTTAAGCCTTTGGTGTTTTCAAAATCTCGTCAAAGTTTGGGCTTTAAATGTGAACATGTGCAATCCGGAAGGGTGGGTGCCTGTACTCTGAGTTTTCTGTCTAAAGCTAGAGTGTGCATACAAATCTGCATCATTGGACCAGTCACTCTTACCTGGGAACTCTTGGGGTGAGTGTCCACCTATAGGCTAAAGCATATCTTCGTGATACATTATAAAGACCCACTTACTTTGATTAGTCACCGTGACGTTTGTTTGTTTTAGTTAACGAACGAATGGTCACAACCTTCATATTTCGTTGTTATTTTCAATACCTCTTTTGTTTATTCAAATGTCAATCTCACATGTTTCCTATGTTTCCTTATTCTTTTAGAATGCCTCCTAGACGCGATCAA
>JARYGA010008588.1:0-25353 GCA_030545235.1 Helianthus tuberosus
TATACCGGGGTAGGATTCGAGTTACAGGAACAAGGGCCAAACCAATCACCCAAGAATGGAATCGTCGTGCGAAAACACTTGACAATCTCCTAGAAACAGCTTTTCTTGCCACCAGACCTTTCTCCATCAATTAGGAATCTGATGCCGTCAGTAAACACATTCCTTAAATTGTATCCATTTGTTGAGTGTTTTTTTTTTTGTATCTAATCCGCAAATATATCACCATTGCCCTTGATTTTCTTGACTGTATATCTCTTAAATGTCAACATATACACGTGTGATTTAGTTTACGAAGATTTTTCAATGCCGAGAACCTCGATCAGAGAGTAAAAAAGGCGTAAGGTTCACAATGGTGTAAAATTAAAATGGGATATACCGGGGTAGGATTCGAGTTATAGGAACAAGTGCCAAACCAACCACCCAAGGATGGAATCGTCGAGCGAAAACACTTGACAACCTCCTAGAAGCAGCTTTTCTTGCCACCAGGCCTTTCTCCATCAATTAGGAATCTGATGTCGACACTAAACACATTCCTTAAAATGTAGCCATTTTTTGATTGTTTATTTTTTGGTGTCTAATCTGCATGTATATCACCATTTCTCTTGATTTTCTTGACTGTATATCTCTTAAATGTCAACATATACACGTGTGATTTAGTTTACGAAGATTTTTCAATGCCTAGAACCTCGATCAGAGAGTAAAAAAGGCGTAAGGTTCACAATGGTGTAAAATTAAAATGGGATATACGGGATAGGATTCGAGTTACAAGAACAAGGGACAAACCAACCACCCAAGAATGGAATCGTCGAGCGAAAACGCTTGATAACCTCCTATAAACAGTTTTCTTGCCCCCAGACCTTTCTCCATCAATTAGGAATCTGATGCCGTCACTAAACATATTCCTTAAATTGTAGCCATTAGTGTTTTTTTTTTGTGTCTAATCCGCAAATATATAACCATTGCCCTTGATTTTCTTGACTGTATATCTCTTAAATGTCAACATATACATGTATGATTTAGTTTACGAAGGTTTTTCAATGCCGAGAACCTCGATCAGAGAGTAAAAAAGGCGTAAGGTTCACAATGGTGTAAAATTAAAATGGGATATACCGGGCTAGGATTCGAGTTACAGGAACAAGGGCTAAACCAACCACCCAAGAATGGAATCGTCGAGCGAAAACACTTGACAACCTCCTAGAAGCAGCTTTTCTTGCCACCAGACCTTTCTCCATCAATTAGGAATCTGATGCCCTCACTAAACACATTCCTTATATTGTAGCCATTTTTTGAGTGTTTTTTTTGTCTAATACGCATATATATCACCATTGCCCTTGATTTTCTTGACTGTATATCTCTTAAATGTCAACATATACACGTGTGATTTAGTTTACGAAGATTTTTCAATGCCGAGAACCTCGATCAGAGTGTAAAAAAGGCGTAAGGTTCACAATGGTGTAAAATTAAAATGGGATATACCAGGCTAGGATTCAAGTTAAAGGAACAAGGGCCAAACCAACCACCCAAGAATGGAATCGTCGAGCGAAAACACCTGACAACCTCCTAGAAGCAGCTTTTCTTGCCACCAGACCTTTCTCCATCAATTAGGAATCTGATGCCGTCACTAAAAACATTCCTTAAATTGTAGCCATTTGTTGAGTGTTTTTTTGGTGCCTAATCCGCATATATATCACCATTGTCCTTGATTTTCTTGGCTGTTTATCTCTTAAGTGTCAACATATACACGTGTGATTTAGTTTACGAAGATTTTTCAATGCCGAGAACCCCGATCAGAGAGTAAAAAAGGCGTAAGGTTCACAATGGTGTAAAATTAAAATGGGATATACCGAGCTAGGATTCGAGTTACAGGAACAAGGGCCAAACCAACCACGCAAGAATGGAATCGTCGAGCGAAAACACTTGACAACCTCCAAGAAGTAGCTTTTCTTGCCACCACCAGACCTTTCTCCATCAATTAGGAATCTGATGTCGTCACTAAACACAATCCTTAAATTGTAGCCATTTGTTAAGTGTTTTTTGTTTGGTGTCTAATCCGCATATATATCACCATTGCCCTTGATTTTCTTTACTGTATATCTCTTAAATGTCAACATATACACGTGTGATTTAGTTTACGAAGATTTTTCAATGCCGAGAACCTTGATCAGAGAGTAAAAAAGGCGTAGGGTTAACAATGGTGTAAAATTAAAATGTGATATACCGGGCGAGGATTCGAGTTACAGGGACAAGGGCCAAACCAACCACCCAAGAATGGAATCGTCGAGCGAAAACACTTGACAACCTCCTAGAAGCAGGTTTTCTTGCCACCACCAGACCTTTCTCCATTAATTAGGAATCTGATGTCGTCACTAAACACATTCCTTAAATTATGGCCATTTGTTGAGTGTTTTTTTGGTATCTAATCCGCATATATATCACCATTGCTCTTGATTTTCTCGACTGTATATCTCTTGAATGTCAACATATACACGTGTGATTTAGTTTACGAAGATTTTACAATGCTGAGAACCTCGATCAGAGAGTAAAAAAGGCGTAAGGTTCACAATGGTGTAAAATTAAAATGGGATATACCGGGCTATGATTCGAGTTACAGGAACAAGGGACAAACCAACCACCCAAGAATGGAATCGTCGAGCAAAAACACCTGACAACCTCCTAGAAGTAGCTTTTGTTACCACCAGATCTTTCTCCATCAACTAGGAATATGATGCCGTCACTAAACACATATCTTAAATTGTAGCCATTTGTTGAGTGTTTTTTTTGGTGTCTAATCCGCATATATATCAGCGTTGCCCTTGATTTTCTTGACTGTATATCTCTTAAATGTCAACATATGCACGTGTGATTTAGTTTACGAAGATTGTTCAATGCCGAGAACATCGATCAGCGAGTAAAAAGGCGTAAGGTTCACAATGGTGTAAAATTAAAATGGGATATACCGGGCTAGAATTCGAGTTACAGGAACAAGGGCCAATCCAACCACCCTTGAATGGAATCGTCGAGCGAAAACATTTGACAACCTCCTAGAAGTAGCTTTTCTTGCCACCAGACCTTTCTCCATCAATTAGGAATCTGATGCTGTCACTAAACACATTCCTTAAATTGTAGCCATTTGTTGAGTCTTTTTTTGGTGTCTAATCCGCATATATATCACCATTGCCCTTGATTTTCTTGACTGTATATCTCTTAAATGTCAACATATACACGTGTGATGTAGTTTACGAAGCTTTTTCAATGCCGAGAACCTCGATCAGAGAGTAAAAAAGGCGTAAGGTTCATAATGGTGTAAAATTTAAATGGGACATACCGGGCTAGAATTCGAGTTACAGGAACAAGGGCCAAACCAACCACCCAAGAATGGAATCGTCGAGTGAAAACACTTGACAACCTCCTAGAAGCAGCTTTTCTTGCCACCAGACGTTTCTCCATCAATTTGGAATCTGATGCCGTCAATAAACACATTCCTTAAATTGTAGCCATTTCTTGAGTGTTTTTTTGTGTCTAATCCGCATATATATCACCATTGGCCTTGATTTTCTTGACTGTATATCTCTTAAATGTCAACATATACACGTGTGATTTAGTTTACGAAGATTTTTCAATGCCGAGAACCTCGATCAGAGAGTAAAAAAGGCGTAAGGTTCATAATGGTGTAAAATTAAAATGGGATATACCGGGTTAGGATTCTAGTTAAAGGAACCAGAGCCAAACCAACCACCCAAGAATGGAATCATCGAGCGAAAACACTTGACAACCTCCTAGAAGCAGCTTTTCTTGCCACCGGATCTTTTTCCATCAATTAGGAATCTGATGCCGTCACTAAAAACATTCCTTAAATTGTAGCCATTTGTTGAGTTGTTTTTTTTTGTGTCTAATCCGCATATATATCACCATTGCCCTAGATTTTCTTGTCTGTAGTATATCTCTTAAATGTCAACTTATATACGTGTGATTTAGTTTTCGAAGATTTTTCAATGCCGAGAACCTCGATTAGAGAGTAAAAAAGGCGTTAGGTTCACAATGGTATAAAATTAAAATGAGATATAACGGGGTAGGATTCGAGTTACAGGAACAAGGGCCAAACCAACCACCCAAAAATGGAATCGTCGAGCGAAAACACTTGACAACCTCCTAGAAGCAGCTTTACTTGACACTAGACCTTTCTGCATCAATTAGGAATTTGATGTCGTCACTAAACACATTCCTTAAATTGTAGCCATTTGTTTAGTGTTTTTTTTAGTGTCGAATCCGCATATATATCACCATTGCTCTTGATTTTCTTGACTGTATATCTCTTAAATGTCACCATATACACGTGAGATTTTGTTTACGAAGAATTTTCCATGTCGAGAACCTCGATCAGAGAGTAAAAAAGGTGTAAGGCTCACAATGGTGTAAAATTAAAATTGGATATCCGGGCTTGGATTCGAGTTACAGGAACAAGGTCCAAACCAACCACCCAAGAATGGAATCGTCGAGCGAAAACACTTGACAACCTCCTAGAAGAAGCTTTACTTGCCACTAGACCTTTCTGCATCAATTAGGAATTTGATGTCGTCACTAAACACATTCCTTAAATTGTAGGCATTTGTTGAGTGTTTTTTTAGTGTCGAATCCGCATATATATCACCAGTGCCCTTGATTTTCTTGATTGTATATCTCTTAAATGTCAACATATACACGTGTGATTTAGTTTACCAAGATTTTTCAATACCGAGAACTTCGATCAGAGAGTAAAAAAGCCGTAAGGTTCACAATGGTGTAAAATTAAAATAGGATATACCGTGCTAGGATACGAGTTACAGGAACAAGGGCCAAAACAACCACCCAAGAATGGAATCGTCGAGCGAAAACACTTGATAACCTCCTAGAAGCAGCTTTTCTTGCCACCAGACCTTTCTCCATCAATTAGGAATCTGATGCGGTCACTAAACACATTCCTTAAATTGTATGCATTTGTTGAGTGTTTTTTTTTGTGTCTAATCCGCATATGTATCACCATTGCCCATGATTTTCTTGACTGTATGTCTCTTAAATGTCAACATATACACGTGTGATTTAGTTTACGAAGATTTTTCAATGCCGAGAACCTCGAGCAGAGAGTAAAAAAGGCGTAAGGTTCAAAATGGTGTAAAATTAAAATGGGATATACCGGGCTAGGATTCGAATTACAGGAACAAGGGCCAAACCAACCACCAAAGAATGGAATCGTCGAGCGAAAACACTTGACAACCTCCTAGAAGTAGCTTTTCTTACCACCAGACCTTTCTCCATCAATTAGGAATCTGATGCCGTCACTAAACACATTCCTTAAATTGTAATGATTTGTTGAGTGTTTTTTTCTTTGGGGTCTAATCCGCATATATATCACCATTGCCCTTTATTTTTCTTGACTGTATATCTCTAAAATGTCAACATATACACGTGTTATTTAGTTTACGAAGATTTTTCAATGCCGAGAACCTCGAGCAGAGAGTAAAAAAGGCGTAAGGTTCACAATGGTGTAAAATTAAAATGGGATATACCGGGCTAGGATTCGAGTTACAGGAACAAGGGCCAAACCAACCACCCAAGAATAGAATCGTCGAGCGAAAACACTTGACAACCTCCTAGAAGCAGCTTTTCCTACCACCAGAGCTTTCTCCATCATTTAGGAATCTAATGTCGTCACTAACCACATTCCTTAAATTGTAGCCATTTGTTGAGTGTTTTTTTTGTGTGTCTAATCCGCATATATATCACCATTGCCTTTGATTTTCTTCACTGTATATCTCTTAAATGTCAACATATACACGTGTGATTTAGTTTACGAAGATTTTTCAATGCCGAGAACCTCGATCAGAGAGTAAAAAAAGGCGTAAGGTTCACAATGATGTAAAATTAAAATGGGATATACCGGGCTAGGATTCGAGTTACAGGAACAAGGGCCAAACCAACCACCCAAGAATGGAATCGTCTAGCGAAAACACTTGACATCCTCCTAGAAGCAGCTTTTCTTGCCACCAGACCTTTCTCCATCAATTAGGAATCTGATGCCGTCACTAAACACATTCCTTAAATTGTAGCCATTGGTTGGGTGTTTTTTTTGTGTCTAATCCGCATATATATCACCATTGCCCTTGATTTTCTTGACTGCATATCTCTTAAATGTCAACATATACACGTGTGATTTAGTTTACGAAGATTTTTCAATGCCGAGAACCTCGATCAGAGAGTAAAAAAGACGTAAGGTTCACAATGGTGTAAAATTAAAATGGGATATACCGGGCTAGGATTCGAGTTAGAGGAACAAGGGCCAAACCAACCACCCAAGAATGGAATCGTCGAGCGAAAACACTTGACAACCTCCTAGAAGCAGCTTTTCTTGCCACCAGACCTTTCTCCATCAATTAGAAATTTGATGCCGTCACTAAACACATTCTTTAAATTGTAGCCATTTGTTGAGTGTTTTTTTTGGTGTCTAATCCGCATATATATCACCATTTCCCTTGATTTTCTTGACTGTATATCTCTTAAATGTCAACATATACACGTGTGATTTAGTTTACGAAGATTTTTCAATGCCGAGAACCACGATCAGAGAGTAAAAAAGGCGTAAGGTTCACAATGGTGTAAAATTAAAATGTGATATACCGGGCTAGGATTCGAGTTACAGGAACAAGGGCCAAACCAACCACCCAAGAATGGAATCGTCAAGCGAAAACACTTGACAACCTCCTAGAAGCACCTTTTCTTGCCACCAGACCTTTCTCCATCAATTAGGAATCTGATGTCGTCACTAAACACATTCCTTAAATTGTAGCCATTTGTTGAGTTGTTTTTTTTTTTGTGTCTAATCCGCATATATATCACCATTGCCCTAGATTTTCTTGACTGTATATCTCTTAAATGTCAACTTATACACGTGTGATTTAGTTTACGAATATTTTTCAATGCCGAGAACCTCGATCAGAGAGTAAAAAAGGCGTAAGGTTCACAATGGTGTAAAATTAAAATGGGATATACCAGGCTAGGATTCGAGTTACAGGAACAAGGGCCAAACCAACCACCCAAGAATGGAATCATCGAGCGAAAACACTTGACAACCTCCTAGAAGCAGCTTTACTTGCCACTAGACCTTTCTCCATCAATTAGGAATTTGATGCCCTCACTAAACACATTACTTAAAGTGTAGCCATTTGTTGAGTGTTTTTTTAGTGTCTAATCCGCATATATATCACCAGTGCCCATAATTTTCATGATTGTATATCTCTTAAATGTCAACATATACACGAGTGATTTAGTTTACCACGATTTTTCAATGCCGAGAACCTCGATCAGAGAGTAAAAAAGTCATAAGGTTCACAATGGTGTAAAATTAAAATTAGATATACCGGGCTAGAATTCGAGTTACAGAAACAAGGGCCAAACCAACCACCCAAGAATGGAATCGTCGAGCGAAAACACTTGACAACCTCCTAGAAGCAGCGTTTCTTGCCACCAGACCTTTCTCCATCAATTAGGAATCTGATGCCGTCACTAAACTCATTCCTTAAATTGTATCCATTTGTTGAGTGTTCTTTTTGGTGTCTAATCTGCATATATATCACCATTTCCCTTGATTTTCTTGACTGTATATCTCTTAAATGTCAACGTATACAGGGGTGATTTAGTTTACGAAGATTTTTCAATGCCGAGAACCTCGAGCAGAGAGTAAAAAAGGCGTAAGGTTTACAATGGTGTAAAATTAAAATGGGATATACCGGGCTAGGATTCGAGTTACAGGAAAAAGGGCCAAACCAACCACCCAAGAATGGAATCGTCGAGGGAAAACACTTAACAACCTTCTAGAAGCAGCTTTTCTTACCACCAAACCTTTCTCCATCAATTAGGAATCGGATGACGTCACTAAACACATTCCTTAAATTGTAGTCATTTGTTGAGTTTTTTTTTTGGTGTCTAATCCGCATATATATCACCATTGCCCTTGATTTTCTTGACTGTATATCTTTTAAATGTCAACATATACACGTGTGATTTAGTTTACGAAGATTTTTCAATGCCGAGAACCTCGAGCAGAGAGTAAAAAAGGCGTAAGGTTCACGATGGTGTAAAATTAAATTGTGATATACCGGGCTAGGATTCGAGTTACAGGAACAAGGGCCAAACCAACCACCCAAGAATGGAATCGTCAAGCGAAAACACTTGACAACCTGCTAGAAGCAGCTTTTCTTGACACAAGACCTTTCTCCATCAATTAGGAATCTGATGTCGTCACTAAACACATTCCTTAAATTGTAGCCATTTGTTGAGTGTTTTTTTTGTGTCTAATCCGCATATAAATCACAATTGCCCTTGATTTTCTTGACTGTATATCTCTTAAATGTCAACATATAAACGTGTGATTTAGTTTACGAAGATTTTTCAATGCCGATAACCTCGATCAGAGAGTAAAAAAGGCGTAAGGTTCACAATGGTGTAAAATTAAAATGAGATATACCGTGCTAGGATTCGAGTTACCGGAACAAGGGCCAAACCAACCACCCAAGAATGGAATCGTCTAGCGAAAACACTTGACATCCTCCTAGAAGCAGCTTTTTTGCCACCA
Organism: Helianthus tuberosus; assembly: GCA_030545235.1. Lineage (NCBI taxonomy): Eukaryota > Viridiplantae > Streptophyta > Magnoliopsida > Asterales > Asteraceae > Helianthus > Helianthus tuberosus. Next base: position 8,606 of record JARYGA010008588.1, read on the forward strand.
GACCTTTCTCCATCAATTAGGAATCTGATGCCGTCAGCAAACACATTCCTTAAATTGTAGCCATTTGTTGAGTGTTTTTTTTGTGTCTAATCCGCATATATATCACCATTGCCCTTGATTTTCTTGATTGTATATCTCTTAAATGTCAACATATACACGTGTGATTTAGTTTACGAAGATTTTTCAATGCCGAGAACCTCGTTCAGAGAGTAAAAAAGGCGTATGGTTCACAATGGTGTAAACTTAAAATGGGATATACCAGGCTTGGATTCGAGTTACAGGAAAAATGGCCAAACCAACCACCCAAGAATGGAATCGTCGAGCGAAAACCCTTGACAACCTCCTAGAAGCACCTTTTCTTGCCACCAGACCTTTCTCCATCAATTAGGAATCTGATGTCGTCACTAAACACATTCCTTAAATTGTAGCCATTTGTTGAGTTGTTTTTTTTTTTGTGTCTAATCCGCATATATATCACCATTGCCCTAGATTTTCTTGACTGTATATCTCTTAAATGTCAACTTATACACGTGTGATTTAGTTTACGAATATTTTTCAATGCCGAGAACCTCGATCAGAGAGTAAAAAAGGCGTAAGGTTCACAATGGTGTAAAATTAAAATGGGATATACCAGGCTAGGATTCGAGTTACAGGAACAAGGGCCAAACCAACCACCCAAGAATGGAATCATCGAGCGAAAACACTTGACAACCTCCTAGAAGCAGCTTTACTTGCCACTAGACCTTTCTCCATCAATTAGGAATTTGATGCCCTCACTAAACACATTACTTAAAGTGTAGCCATTTGTTGAGTGTTTTTTTAGTGTCTAATCCGCATATATATCACCAGTGCCCATAATTTTCATGATTGTATATCTCTTAAATGTCAACATATACACGAGTGATTTAGTTTACCACGATTTTTCAATGCCGAGAACCTCGATCAGAGAGTAAAAAAGTCATAAGGTTCACAATGGTGTAAAATTAAAATTAGATATACCGGGCTAGAATTCGAGTTACAGAAACAAGGGCCAAACCAACCACCCAAGAATGGAATCGTCGAGCGAAAACACTTGACAACCTCCTAGAAGCAGCGTTTCTTGCCACCAGACCTTTCTCCATCAATTAGGAATCTGATGCCGTCACTAAACTCATTCCTTAAATTGTATCCATTTGTTGAGTGTTCTTTTTGGTGTCTAATCTGCATATATATCACCATTTCCCTTGATTTTCTTGACTGTATATCTCTTAAATGTCAACGTATACAGGGGTGATTTAGTTTACGAAGATTTTTCAATGCCGAGAACCTCGAGCAGAGAGTAAAAAAGGCGTAAGGTTTACAATGGTGTAAAATTAAAATGGGATATACCGGGCTAGGATTCGAGTTACAGGAAAAAGGGCCAAACCAACCACCCAAGAATGGAATCGTCGAGGGAAAACACTTAACAACCTTCTAGAAGCAGCTTTTCTTACCACCAAACCTTTCTCCATCAATTAGGAATCGGATGACGTCACTAAACACATTCCTTAAATTGTAGTCATTTGTTGAGTTTTTTTTTTGGTGTCTAATCCGCATATATATCACCATTGCCCTTGATTTTCTTGACTGTATATCTTTTAAATGTCAACATATACACGTGTGATTTAGTTTACGAAGATTTTTCAATGCCGAGAACCTCGAGCAGAGAGTAAAAAAGGCGTAAGGTTCACGATGGTGTAAAATTAAATTGTGATATACCGGGCTAGGATTCGAGTTACAGGAACAAGGGCCAAACCAACCACCCAAGAATGGAATCGTCAAGCGAAAACACTTGACAACCTGCTAGAAGCAGCTTTTCTTGACACAAGACCTTTCTCCATCAATTAGGAATCTGATGTCGTCACTAAACACATTCCTTAAATTGTAGCCATTTGTTGAGTGTTTTTTTTGTGTCTAATCCGCATATAAATCACAATTGCCCTTGATTTTCTTGACTGTATATCTCTTAAATGTCAACATATAAACGTGTGATTTAGTTTACGAAGATTTTTCAATGCCGATAACCTCGATCAGAGAGTAAAAAAGGCGTAAGGTTCACAATGGTGTAAAATTAAAATGAGATATACCGTGCTAGGATTCGAGTTACCGGAACAAGGGCCAAACCAACCACCCAAGAATGGAATCGTCTAGCGAAAACACTTGACATCCTCCTAGAAGCAGCTTTTTTGCCACCAGACCTTTCTCCATCAATTAGGAATCTGATGCCGTCAGCAAACACATTCCTTAAATTGTAGCCATTTGTTGAGTGTTTTTTTTGTGTCTAATCCGCATATATATCACCATTGCCCTTGATTTTCTTGACTGTATATCTTTTAAATGTCAACATATACACGTGTGATTTAGTTTACGAAGATTTTTCAATGTCGAGAACCTCGAGCAGAGAGTAAAAAAGGCGTAAGGTTCACAATTATGTAAAATTAAAATGGGATATACCGGGCTAGGATTCTAGTTACAGGAACAAGGGCCAAACCAACTACCCAAGAAAGGAATCGTCGAGCGAAAACACTTGACAACCTCCTAGAAGCAGCTTTTCTTGCCACCAGACCTTTCTCCAGCAATTAGGAATCTGATGCCGTCACTAAACACATTCCTTAAATTGTAGCCATTTGTTGAGTGTTTTTTTTGGTGTCTAATCCGCATATATATCACCATTGCCCTCGGTTTTCTTGACTGTATATCTCTTAAATGTCAACATATACACGTGTGATTTAGTTTACGAAGATTTTTCAATGCCGAGAACCTCGATCCGAGAGTAAAAAAGGCGTAAAGTTCACAATGGTGTAAAATTAAAATGGGATATACCGGGCTAGGATTCTAGTTACAGGAACAAGGGCCAAACCAACTACCCAAGAAAGGAATCGTCGAGCGAAAACACTTGACAACCTACTAGAAGCAGCTTTTCTTGCCACCAGACCTTTCTCCATCTATTAGGAATCTGATGCCGTCACTAAACACATTCCTTAAATATTAGCCATTTGTTGTGTGTTTTTTTTTTTGTATCTAATCCGCATATATATCATCATTTCCCTTGATTTTCTTTACTGTATATCTCTTAAATGTCAACATATACACGTTTGATTTAGTTTACGAAGATTTTTCCATGTCGAGAACCTCGATCAGAGAGTAAAAAGCGTAAGGGTCACAATGGTGTAAAATTAAAATGGGATATACCAGGCTAGGATTCAAGTTAAAGGAACAAGGGCCAAACCAACCACCCAAGAATGGAATCGTCGAGCGAAAACACTTGACAACCTCCTAGAAGTAGCTTTTCTTGCCACCAGACCTTTCTCCATCAATTAGGAATCTGATGCCGTCACTAAAAACATTCCTTAAATTGTAGCCATTTGTTGAGTGTTTTTTTGGTGCCTAATCCGCATATATATCACCATTGTCCTTGATTTTCTTGGCTGTTTATCTCTTAAGTGTCAACATATACACGTGTGATTTAGTTTATGAAGATTTTTCAATGCCGAGAACCTCGATCAGAGAGTAAAAAAGGCGTAAGGTTCACAATGGTGTAAAATTAAAATGGGATATACCGAGCTAGGATTTGAGTTACAGGAACAAGGGCCAAACCAACCACGCAAGAATGGAATCGTCGAGCGAAAACACTTGACAACCTCCAAGAAGCAGCTTTTCTTGCCACCACCAGACCTTTCTCCATCAATTAGGAATCTGATGTCGTCACTAAACACAATCCTTAAATTGTAGCCATTTGTTAAGTGTTTTTTGTTTGGTGTCTAATCCGCATATATATCACCATTGCCCTTGATTTTCTTTACTATATATCTCTTAAATGTCAACATATACACGTGTGATTTAGTTTACGAAGATTTTTCAATGCCGAGAACCTTGATCAGAGAGTAAAAAAGGCGTAAGGTTAACAATGGTGTAAAATTAAAATGGGATATACCGGGCGAGGATTCGAGTTACAGGGACAAGGGCCAAACCAACCACCCAAGAATGGAATCGTCGAGCGAAAACACTTGACAACCTCCTAGAAGCAGCTTTTCTTGCCACCACCAGACCTTTCTCCATTAACTAGGAATCTGATGCCGTCACTAAACACATTCCTTAAATTATGGCCATTTGTTGAGTGTTTTTTTGGTATCTAATCCGCATATATATCACCATTGCTCTTGATTTTCTCGACTGTATATCTCTTGAATGTCAACATATACACGTGTGATTTAGTTTACGAAGATTTTCCAATGCTGAGAACCTCGATCAGAGAGTAAAAAAGGCGTAAGGTTCACAATGGTGTAAAATTAAAATGGGATATACCGGGCTAGGATTCGAGTTACAGGAACAAGGGCCAAACCAACCACCCAAGAATGGAATCGTCGAGCAAAAACACTTGACAACCTCCTAGAAGCAGCTTTTGTTACCACCAGACCTTTCTCCATCAACTAGGAATATGATGCCGTCACTAAACACATATCTTAAATTGTAGCCATTTGTTGAGTGTTTTTTTTGGTGTCTAATCCGCATATATATCACCGTTGCCCTTGATTTTCTTGACTGTATATCTCTTAAATGTCAACATATGCACGTGTGATTTAGTTTACGAAGATTGTTCAATGCCGAGAACATCGATCAGCGAGTAAAAAGGCGTAAGGTTCACAATGGGGTAAAATTAAAATGGGATATACCGGGCTAGAATTCGAGTTACAGGAACAAGGGCCAATCCAACCACCCTTGACTGGAATCGTCGAGCGAAAACATTTGACAACCTCCTAGAAGTAGCTTTTCTTGCCACCAGACCTTTCTCCATCAATTAGGAATCTGATGCTGTCACTAAACACATTCCTTAAATTGTAGCCATTTGTTGAGTCTTTTTTTGGTGTCTAATCCGCATATATATCACCATTGCCCTTGATTTTCTTGACTGTATATCTCTTAAATGTCAACATATACACGTGTGATGTAGTTTACGAAGCTTTTTCAATGCCGAGAACCTCGATCAGAGAGTAAAAAAGGCGTAAGGTTCATAATGGTGTAAAATTTAAATGGGACATACCGGGCTAGAATTCGAGTTACAGGAACAAGGGCCAAACCAACCACCCAAGAATGGAATCGTCGAGCGAAAACACTTGACAACCTCCTAGAAGCAGCTTTTCTTGCCACCAGACGTTTCTCCATCAATTTGGAATCTGATGCCGTCAATAAACACATTCCTTAAATTGTAGCCATTTGTTGATTGTTTTTTTTTTGTGTCTAATCCGCATATATATCACCATTGCCCTAGATTTTCTTGACTGTATATCTCTTAAATGTCAACATATACACGTGTGATTTAGTTTACGAAGATTTTTCAATGCCGAGAACCTCGATCAGAGAGTAAAAAAGGCGTAAGGTTCATAATGGTGTAAAATTAAAATGGGATATACCGGGTTAGGATTCTAGTTAAAGGAACCAAAGCCAAACCAACCACCCAAGAATGGAATCATCGAGCGAAAACACTTGACAACCTCCTAGAAGCAGCTTTTCTTGCCACCAGATCTTTTTCCATCAATTAGGAATCTGATGCCGTCACTAAAAACATTCCTTAAATTGTAGCCATTTGTTGAGTTGTTTTTTTTTGTGTCTAATCCGCATATATATCACCATTGCCCAAGATTTTCTTGACTGTAGTATATCTCTTAAATGTCAACTTATACACGTGTGATGTAGTTTACGAAGCTTTTTCAATGCCGAGAACCTCGATCAGAGAGTAAAAAAGGCGTAAGGTTCATAATGGTGTAAAATTTAAATGGGACATACCGGGCTAGAATTCGAGTTACAGGAACAAGGGCCAAACCAACCACCCAAGAATGGAATCGTCGAGCGAAAACACTTGACAACCTCCTAGAAGCAGCTTTTCTTGCCACCAGACGTTTCTCCATCAATTAGGAATTTGATGTCGTCACTAAACACATTCCTTAAATTGTAGCCATTTGTTTAGTGTTTTTTTTTAGTGTCGAATCCGCATATATATCACCATTGCTCTTGATTTTCTTGACTGTATATCTCTTAAATGTCACCATATACACGTGTGATTTAGTTTACGAAGAATTTTCCATGCCGAGAACCTCGATCAGAGAGTAAAAAAGGTGTAAGGCTCACAATGTTGTAAAATTAAAATGGGATATCCGGGCTTGGATTCGAGTTACAGGAACAAGGGCCAAACCAACCACCCAAGAATGGAATCGTCGAGCGAAAACACTTGACAACCTCCTAGAAGAAGCTTTACATGCCACTAGACCTTTCTGCATCAATTAGGAATTTGATGTCGTCACTAAACACATTCCTTAAATTGTAGGCATTTGTTGAGTGTTTTTTTGGTGTCGAATCCGCATATATATCACCAGTGCCCTTGATTTTCTTGATTGTATATCTCTTAAATGTCAACATATACACGTGTGATTTAGTTTACCAAGATTTTTCAATACCGAGAACTTCGATCAAAGAGTAAAAAAGCCGTAAGGTTCACAATGGTGTAAAATTAAAATAGGATATACCGTGCTAGGATTCGAGTTACAGGAACAAGGGCCAAACCAACCACCCAAGAATGGAATCGTCGAGCGAAAACACTTGATAACCTCCTAGAAGCAGCTTTTCTTGCCACCAGACCTTTCTCCATCAATTAGGAATCTGATGCCGTCACTAAACACATTCCTTAAATTGTATGCATTTGTTGAGTGTTTTTTTTTGTGTCAAATCCGCATATGTATCACCATTGCCCATGATTTTCTTGACTGTATGTCTCTTAAATGTCAACATATACACGTGTGATTTAGTTTACGAAGATTTTTCAATGCCGAGAACCTCGAGCAGAGAGTAAAAAAGGCGTAAGGTTCAAAATGGTGTAAAATTAAAATGGGATATACCGGGCTAGGATTCGAATTACAGGAACAAGGGCCAAACCAACCACCCAAGAATGGAATCGTCGAGCGAAAACACTTGACAACCTCCTAGAAGTAGCTTTTCTTACCACCAGACCTTTCTCCATCAATTAGGAATCTGATGCCGTCACTAAACACATTCCTTAAATTGTAATGATTTGTTGAGTGTTTTTTTCTTTGGGGTCTAATCCGCATATATATCACCATTGCCCTTTATTTTTCTTGACTGTATATCTCTTAAATGTCAACATATACACGTGTTATTTAGTTTACGAAGATTTTTCAATGCCGAGAACCTCGAGCAGAGAGTAAAAAAGGCGTAAGGTTCACAATGGTGTAAAATTAAAATGGGATATACCGGGCTAGGATTCGAGTTACAGGAACAAGGGCCAAACCAACCACCCAAGAATAGAATCGTCGAGCGAAAACACTTGACAACCTCCTAGAAGCAGCTTTTCCTACCACCAGAGCTTTCTCCATCATTTAGGAATCTAATGTCGTCACAAACCACATTCCTTAAATTGTAGCCATTTGTTGAGTGTTTTTTTTGTGTGTCTAATCCGCATATATATCACCATTGCCTTTGATTTTCTTCACTGTATATCTCTTAAATGTCAACATATACACGTGTGATTTAGTTTACGAAGATTTTTCAATGCCGAGAACCTCGATCAGAGAGTAAAAAAAGGCGTAAGGTTCACAATGACGTAAAATTAAAATGGGATATACCGGGCTAGGATTCGAGTTACAGGAACAAGGGCCAAACCAACCACCCAAGAATGCAATCGTCTAGCGAAAACACTTGACATCCTCCTAGAAGCAGCTTTTCTTGCCACCAGACCTTTCTCCATCAATTAGGAATCTGATGCCGTCACTAAACACATTCCTTAAATTGTAGCCATTTGTTGGGTGTTTTTTTTTTGTGTCTAATCCGCATATATATCACCATTGCCCTTGATTTTCTTGACTGCATATCTCTTAAATGTCAACATATACACGTGTGATTTAGTTTACGAAGATTTTTCAATGCCGAGAACCTCGATCAGAGAGTAAAAAAGACGTAAGGTTCACAATGGTGTAAAATTAAAATGGGATATACCGGGCTAGGATTCGAGTTACAGGAACAAGGGCCAAACCAACCACCCAAGAATGGAATCGTCGAGCGAAAACACTTGACAACCTCCTAGAAGCAGCTTTTCTTGCCACCAGACCTTTCTCCATCAATTAGAAATTTGATGCCGTCACTAAACACATTCTTTAAATTGTAGCCATTTGTTGAGTGTTGTTTTTGGTGTCTAATCCGCATATATATCACCATTGCCCTTGATTTTCTTGACTGTATATCTCTTAAATGTCAACATATACACGTGTGATTTAGTTTACGAAGATTTTTCAATGCCGAGAACCACGATCAGAGAGTAAAAAAGGCGTAAGGTTCACAATGGTGTAAAATTAAAATGTGATATACCGGGCTAGGATTCGAGTTACAGGAACAAGGGCCAAACCAACCACCCAAGAATGGAATCGTCAAGCGAAAACACTTGACAACCTCCTAGAAGCAGCTTTTCTTGCCACCAGACCTTTCTCTATCAATTAGGAATCTGATGTCGTCACTAAACACATTCCTTAAATTGTAGCCATTTGTTGAGTTGTTTTTTTTTTGTGTCTAATCCGCATATATATCACCATTGCCCTAGATTTTCTTGACTGTATATCTCTTAAATGTCAACTTATACACGTGTGATTTAGTTTACGAATATTTTTCAATGCCGAGAACCTCGATCAGAGAGTAAAAAAGGCGTAAGGTTCACAATGGTGTAAAATTAAAATGGGATATACCAGGCTAGGATTCGAGTTACAGGAACAAGGGCCAAACCAACCACCCAAGAATGGAATCATCGAGCGAAAACACTTGACAACCTCCTAGAAGCAGCTTTACTTGCCACTAGACCTTTCTCCATCAATTAGGAATTTGATGCCCTCACTAAACACATTACTTAAAGTGTAGCCATTTGTTGAGTGTTTTTTTAGTGTCTAATCCGCATATATATCACCAGTGCCCATAATTTTCATGATTGTATATCTCTTAAATGTCAACATATACACGTGTGATTTAGTTTACCACGATTTTTCAATGCCGAGAACCTCGATCAGAGAGTAAAAAAGTCATAAGGTTCACTATGGTGTAAAATTAAAATTAGATATACCGGGCTAGAATTCGAGTTACAGAAACAAGGGCCAAACCAACCACCCAAGAATGGAATCGTCGAGTGAAAACACTTGACAACCTCCTAGAAGCAGCGTTTCTTGCCACCAGACCTTTCTCCATCAATTAGGAATCTGATGCCGTCACTAAACACATTCCTTAAATTGTATCCATTTGTTGAGTGTTCTTTTTGGTGTCTAATCTGCATATATATCACCATTGCCCTTGATTTTCTTGACTGTATATCTCTTAAATGTCAACGTATACACGTTTGATTTAGTTTACGAAGATTTTTCAATGCCGAGAACCTCGAGCAGAGAGTAAAAAAGGCGTAAGGTTCACGATGGTGTAAAATTAAATTGTGATATACCGGGCTAGGATTCGAGTTACAGGAACAAGGGCCAAACCAACCACCCAAGAATGGAATCGTCAAGCGAAAACACTTGACAACCTGCTAGAAGCAGCTTTTCTTGACACAAGACCTTTCTCCATCAATTAGGAATCTGATGTCGTCACTAAACACATTCCTTAAATTGTAGCCATTTGTTGAGTGTTTTTTTTGTGTCTAATTCGCATATAAATCACAATTGCCCTTGATTTTCTTGACTGTATATCTCTTAAATGTCAACATATAAACGTGTGATTTAGTTTACGAAGATTTTTCAATGCCGATAACCTCGATCAGAGAGTAAAAAAGGCGTAAGGTTCACAATGGTGTAAAATTAAAATGAGATATACCGTGCTAGGATTCGAGTTACAGGAACAAGGGCCAAACCAACCACCCAAGAATGGAATCGTCTAGCGAAAACACTTGACATCCTCCTAGAAGCAGCTTTTTTGCCACCAGACCTTTCTCCATCAATTAGGAATCTGATGCCGTCAGCAAACACATTCCTTAAATTGTAGCCATTTGTTGAGTGTTTTTTTTGTGTCTAATCCGCATATATATCACCATTGCCCTTGATTTTCTTGATTGTATATCTCTTAAATGTCAACATATACACGTGTGATTTAGTTTACGAAGATTTTTCAATGCCGAGAACCTCGTTCAGAGAGTAAAAAAGGCGTATGGTTCACAATGGTGTAAACTTAAAATGGGATATACCGGCCTTAGATTCGAGTTACAGGAACAATGGCCAAACCAACCACCCAAGAATGGAATCGTCGAGCGAAAACACTTGACAACCTACTAGAAGCAGCTTTTCTTGCCACCAGACCTTTCTCCATCTATTAGGAATCTGATGCCGTCACTAAACATATTCCTTAAATATTAGCCATTTGTTGTGTGTGTTTTTTTTTTGTATCTAATCCGCATATATATCATCATTTCCCTTGATTTTCTTTACTGTATATCTCTTAAATGTCAACATATACACGTTTGATTTAGTTTACGAAGATTTTTCCATGTCGAGAACCTCGATCAGAGAGTAAAAAAGCGTAAGGGTCACAATGGTGTAAAATCAAAATGGGATATAACGGGCTAGGATTCGAGTTACAGGAACAAGGGCCAAACCAACCACCCAAGAATGGAATCGTCGAGCGAAAACACTTGACAACCTCCTAGAAGCAGCTTTTCTTTCCACCAGACCTTTCTCCATCAATTAGGAATCTGATGCCGTCACTAAACACATTACTTAAATTGTAGCCATTTGTTGAGTGTTTTTTTTTGTCTAATCCGCATATATATCACCATTGCCCTTGATTTTCTTGACTGTATATCTCTTAAATGTCAACATATACATGTGTGATTTAGTTTACGAAGATTTTTCAATGCCGATAAACCTCGACCAGAGAGTAAAAAAGGCGTAAGGTTCACAATGGTGTAAAATTAAAATGAGATATACTGGGCTAGGATTCGAGTTACAGGAACAAGGGCCAAACCAACCACCCAAGAATGGAATCGTCGAGCGAAAACACTTGACAGCCTCCTAGAAGCAGCGTTTCTTACCACCAGACCTTTCTCCATCAATTTGGAATCTGATGCCGTCACTAAACACATTCCTTAAATTATAGTCATTTGTTGAGTGTTTTTTTTTGTGTCTAATCCGCATATATATCACCATTTCCCTTGATTTTCTTGACTGTATATCTCTTAAATGTCTACATATAAACGTGTGATTTAGTTTACGAAGATTTTTCAATGCCGAGAACTTCGAGCAGAGAGTAAAAAAGGCGTAAGGTTCACAATGGTGTAAAATTAAAATGAGATATACCGTGCTAGGATTCGAGTTACAGGAACAAGGGCCAAACCAACCACCCAAGAATGGAATCGTCTAGCGAAAACACTTGACATCCTCCTAGAAGCAGCTTTTTTGCCACCAGACCTTTCTCCATCAATTAGGAATCTGATGCCGTCAGCAAACACATTCCTTAAATTGTAGCCATTTGTTGAGTGTTTTTTTTGTGTCTAATCCGCATATATATCACCATTGCCCTTGATTTTCTTGATTGTATATCTCTTAAATGTCAACATATACACGTGTGATTTAGTTTACGAAGATTTTTCAATGCCGAGAACCTCGTTCAGAGAGTAAAAAAGGCGTATGGTTCACAATGGTGTAAACTTAAAATGGGATATACCGGCCTTGGATTCGAGTTACAGGAACAATGGCCAAACCAACCACCCAAGAATGGAATCGTCGAGCGAAAACACTTGACAACCTACTAGAAGTAGCTTTTCTTGCCACCAGACCTTTCTCCATCTATTAGGAATCTGATGCCGTCACTAAACATATTCCTTAAATATTAGCCATTTGTTGTGTGTGTTTTTTTTTTTGTATCTAATCCGCATATATATCATCATTTCCCTTGATTTTCTTTACTGTATATCTCTTAAATGTCAACATATACACGTTTGATTTAGTTTACGAAGATTTTTCCATGTCGAGAACCTCGATCAGAGAGTAAAAAAGCGTAAGGGTCACAATGGTGTAAAATTAAAATGGGATATAACGGGCTAGGATTCGAGTTACAGGAACAAGGGCCAAACCAACCACCCAAGAATGGAATCGTCGAGCGAAAACACTTGACAACCTCCTAGAAGCAGCTTTTCTTTCCACCAGACCTTTCTCCATCAATTAGGAATCTGATGCCGTCACTAAACACATTACTTAAATTGTAGCCATTTGTTGAGTGTTTTTTTTTGTCTAATCCGCATATATATCACCATTGCCCTTGATTTTCTTGACTGTATATCTCTTAAATGTCAACATATACATGTGTGATTTAGTTTACGAAGATTTTTCAATGCCGATAAACCTCGACCAGAGAGTAAAAAAGGCGTAAGGTTCACAATGGTGTAAAATTAAAATGAGATATACTGGGCTAGGATTCGAGTTACAGGAACAAGGGCCAAACCAACCACCCAAGAATGGAATCGTCGAGCGAAAACACTTGACAGCCTCCTAGAAGCAGCGTTTCTTACCACCAGACCTTTCTCCATCAATTTGGAATCTGATGCCGTCACTAAACACATTCCTTAAATTATAGTCATTTGTTGAGTGTTTTTTTTTGTGTCTAATCCGCATATATATCACCATTTCCCTTGATTTTCTTGACTGTATATCTCTTAAATGTCTACATATAAACGTGTGATTTAGTTTACGAAGATTTTTCAATGCCGAGAACTTCGAGCAGAGAGTAAAAAAGGCGTAAGGTTCACAATGGTGTAAAATTAAAATGAGATATACCGTGCTAGGATTCGAGTTACAGGAACAAGGGCCAAACCAACCACCCAAGAATGGAATCGTCTAGCGAAAACACTTGACATCCTCCTAGAAGCAGCTTTTTTGCCACCAGACCTTTCTCCATCAATTAGGAATCTGATGCCGTCAGCAAACACATTCCTTAAATTGTAGCCATTTGTTGAGTGTTTTTTTTGTGTCTAATCCGCATATATATCACCATTGCCCTTGATTTTCTTGATTGTATATCTCTTAAATGTCAACATATACACGTGTGATTTAGTTTACGAAGATTTTTCAATGCCGAGAACCTCGTTCAGAGAGTAAAAAAGGCGTATGGTTCACAATGGTGTAAACTTAAAATGGGATATACCGGCCTTGGATTCGAGTTACAGGAACAATGGCCAAACCAACCACCCAAGAATGGAATCGTCGAGCGAAAACACTTGACAACCTACTAGAAGCAGCTTTTCTTGCCACCAGACCTTTCTCCATCTATTAGGAATCTGATGCCGTCACTAAACATATTCCTTAAATATTAGCCATTTGTTGTGTGTGTTTTTTTTTGTATCTAATCCGCATATATATCATCATTTCCCTTGATTTTCTTTACTGTATATCTCTTAAATGTCAACATATACACGTTTGATTTAGTTTACGAAGATTTTTCCATGTCGAGAACCTCGATCAGAGAGTAAAAAAGCGTAAGGGTCACAATGGTGTAAAATTAAAATGGGATATAACGGGCTAGGATTCGAGTTACAGGAACAAGGGCCAAACCAACCACCCAAGAATGGAATCGTCGAGCGAAAACACTTGACAACCTCCTAGAAGCAGCTTTTCTTTCCACCAGACCTTTCTCCATCAATTAGGAATCTGATGCCGTCACTAAACACATTACTTAAATTGTAGCCATTTGTTGAGTGTTTTTTTTTTGTCTAATCCGCATATATATCACCATTGCCCTTGATTTTCTTGACTGTATATCTCTTAAATGTCAACATATACATGTGTGATTTAGTTTACGAAGATTTTTCAATGCCGATAAACCTCGACCAGAGAGTAAAAAAGGCGTAAGGTTCACAATGGTGTAAAATTAAAATGAGATATACTGGGCTAGGATTCGAGTTACAGGAACAAGGGCCAAACCAACCACCCAAGAATGGAATCGTCGAGCGAAAACACTTGACAGCCCCCTAGAAGCAGCGTTTCTTACCACCAGACCTTTCTCCATCAATTTGGAATCTGATGCCGTCACTAAACACATTCCTTAAATTATAGTCATTTGTTGAGTGTTTTTTTTTTGTGTCTAATCCGCATATATATCACCATTTCCCTTGATTTTCTTGACTGTATATCTCTTAAATGTCTACATATAAACGTGTGATTTAGTTTACGCAGATTTTTCAATGCCGAGAACTTCGAGCAGAGAGTAAAAAAGGCGTAAGGTTCACAATGGTGTAAAATTAAAATGGGATATACCGGGCAAGGATTCGACTTACAGGAACAAGGGACAAACCAACCACCCAAGAATGGAATCGTCAAGCGAAAACACTTGACAACCTACTAGAAGCAGCTTTTCTTGCCACCAGACCTTTCTCCATCAATTAGGAATCTGATGCCGTCACTAAACACATTCCTTAAATTGTAGCCATTTGTTGAGTGTTTTTTTTTTGTGTCTAATCCGCATATATATCACCATTGCCCTTGATTTTCTTGACTGTATATCTCTTAAATGTCAACATGTACACGTGTGATTTAGTTTACGAAGATTTTCAACGACGAGAACCTCGATCATTGAGTAAAAATGGCGTAAGTTTCACAATGGTGTAAAATTAAAATGGAATATACCGGGCTAGGATTGGAGTTACATGAACAAGGGCCAAACCAACTACCCAAGAATGGAATCGTCGAGTGAAAACACTTGACAACCTCCTAGAAGCAGCTTTTTTTGACACCAGACCTTTCTCCATCAATTAGGAATCTGATGCCGTCACAAAACACATTTCTTAAATTGTAGCCATTTGTTGAGTGACTATTTTTGGTGTCTAATCCGCATATATATCTCCATTGCCCTTGATTTTCTTGACTGTATATATCTTAAATGTCAACATATACACGTGTGATTTAGCTTACGAAGATTTTTCAATGCCGAGAACCTCGATCAGAGAGTAAAAAAGGCGTAAGGTTCACAATGGTGTAAAATTAAAAAGGGATATACCGGGCTGGGATTCGAGTTACAGGAACAAGGGCAAACCAACCACCCAAGAATGGAATCGTCGAGCGAAAACACTTGACAACCTCCTAGAAGCAGCTTTTCTTGCCACCAGACCTTTCTCCATCAATTAGGAATCTGATGCCGTCACTAAACACATTCCTTAAATTGTAGCCATTTGTTGAGTGTTTTTTTGGTGTCTAATCCGCATATATATCACCATTGCCCTTGATTTTCTTGACTGTATATCTCTTAAATGTCAACATATACAGGTGTGATTTAGTTTACAAAGATTTTTCAATGCCGAGAACCTCAATCAGAGAGTAAAAAAGGCGTAAGGTTCACAATGGGGTAAAATTAAAATGGGATATACCGGGGCTAGGATTCGAGTTACAGGAACAAGGGCCAAACCAACCACCCAAGAATGGAATCGTCAAGCGAAAACACTTGACAACCTACTAGAAGCAGCTTTTCTTGCCACCAGACCTTTCTCCATCAATTAGGAATCTGATGCCGTCACTAAACACATTCCTTAAATTGTAGCCATTTGTTGAGTGTTTTTTTGTGTGTCTAATCCGCATATATATCACCATTGCCCTCGATTTTCTTGACTGTATATCTCTTAAATGTCAACATGTACACGTGTGATTTTGTTTACGAAGATTTTTCAACGCCGAGAACCTCGATCATTGAGTAAAAAAGGCGTAAGTTTCACAATGGTGTAAAATTAAAATGGAATATACCGGGCTAGGATTGGAGTTACATGAACAAGGGCCAAACCAACTACCCAAGAATGGAATCGTCGAGTGAAAACACTTGACAACCTCCTAGAAGCAGCTTTTTTGCCACCAGACCTTTCTCCATCAATTAGGAATCTGATGCCGTCACAAAACACATTTCTTAAATTGTAGCCATTTGTTGAGTGACTTTTTTTGGTGTCTAATCCGCATATATATCACCATTGCCCTTTATTTTCTTGACTGTATATATCTTAAATGTCAACATAAACACGTGTGATTTAGTTTACGAAGATTTTTCAATGCCGAGAACCTCGATCAGAGAGTAAAAAAGGCGTAAGGTTCACAATGGTGTAAAATTAAAAAGGGATATACCGGGCTGGGATTCGAGTTACAGGAACAAGGGCCAAACCAACCACTCAAGAATGGAATCGTCGAGCGAAAACACTTGACAACCTCCTAGAAGCAGCTTTTCTTGCCACCAGACCTTTCTCCATCAATTAGGAATCTGATGCCGTCACTAAACACATTCCTTAAATTGTAGACATTTGTTGAGTGTTTTTTTTTGTGTCTAATCCGCATATATATCACCATTGCCGTTGATTTTCTTGACTGTATATCTCTTAAATGTCAACATATACACGTGTGATTTAGTTTACGAAGATTTTTCAATGCCGAGAACCTCGATCAGATAGTAAAAAAGGCATAAGGTTCACAATGGTGTAAAATTAAAATGGGATATACCGGGCTAGAATTCGAGTTAAAGGAACAAGTGCCAAACCAATCACCCAAGAATGGAATCGTCGAGCGAAAACACTTGACAACCTCCTAGAGGCAGCTTTTCTTGCCACCAGACCTTTCTCCATCAATTAGGAATCTGATGCCGTCACTAAACACATTACTTAAATTGTAGCTATTTGTTGAGTGTTTTTTTTTTGTGTTTAATCCGCATATATATCACCATTACCCTTGATTTTCTGGACT
>JARYGA010008589.1:0-46029 GCA_030545235.1 Helianthus tuberosus
GTATTATAGGGGATATGTTGTTTATGCATACAACCACATAATATTCATTGTAATGTAAATAAAAAGATTTATTTATTAACAATGATAACAACTGTTTCATGGACCTTGACAACAAAAGAAAATAATACATAAGATATGATTATTTCTAAAGAGTGTTGTCTTCTAGTCGATCAGATGCTCATCTCTGTGCTGGATTAGCATTAGCAAGCTTTGGGCAATTTCTTCGGAAATGTCCCATCTTACCACACTTGTTGCAAGAACCTGGTGGAAAGCGAGCTCGAGCAGGTTTGTTGTCGGCTTGATTCGGTGCAACTGCTGCAACGCAAACTTTTGCCATATGACCTTTAAGTCCACAAATTTGGCATTCGCGGCACTTCACATTAGCATGATGATGTAGGCCACATCGGTTGCACAAGGGTGAAGTTCCATTGTATGGCTTCCTAGTACGGGGTTGAGCGGGTTGGTTGGGGACGGCTTGACCATTGTGAGCGATCATGGCGAAGTTCTGAGAAGCCTTTTGCTTCTTTGACCGCTCAAGGGATCCAGTCTGCTCATCCATGGTCTTTGATTCCTCGATTGGTTTCGATTCCTCGACTGGTTTCTTGTCACCCTTCCGGAAAAGCTTACGTTTCCTGATCTGAGATTCAGTCAGAGTTGCAGATAGCTCAATGGCCTGCCTAACCGTAGTGGGGTTACTACCAGTAACAATGTCTTGAACTGAGTCAGGGAGACCATCAATGTACTTTTCGATCGCCTTATCCAAAGGCGTAACCATGGTAGGACACAACAGGCTCAGCTCCTCATATCGATCAGTGTATGCTCGATGTTCGCCGCTGTCTTGCTTAAGGTCATCGAATTCCCTTTCCAATGCCCTGATCTCGTGACGAGGACAGAATTCCTTCATCATCAGTGCTCGAAGTTCTTCCCAAGTTTGGGCCAGTGCCACTTCGGCACCCCTATCTCTCACCACACCGTTCCACCATGTCAAAGCTCGTTTCTCGAAGACACTAGATGCAAAATCTACCTTTCGCTCGTTTGGACATTGAACATGCCTGAAAGTGCTCTCTAGACTCTCGAACCATTGCAGAAGTGCAGTCGCTCCTTGAGACCCAGAAAACTTTGATGGCTTAGCCGAGTTGAACGTCTTGAAGTTGCATGGGGCATTATTGTTGTTGATAGCTTGGTGGCATTGGGCAACGATGATCGGGATTGCAGCAGTCATTTGCTGTGTAATGACAGCTGCCAGCTCGTCAACAGATACTGGATTTTCGCGTCGTGGAGGCATTCTAAAAGAGGAGAACATGAAAGGAAACGAGTGAGAGAATTAGACGAAATGAATGAGATGAAACAAATCTGATGAAAGCAAGGATATTGGTCATTTGTTTGTTACTACAAAGCAACAAACGACCTCGGTGATTAATCAAAGTAGATAGGTCAAAAATAATGTATCGCGAAGACATGCTCGCCTATAAGTGAACACTCATCCCAAGAATTCCCAGGTAAGCACAACTGGTCTCGTGTCTGATGAGATGTATACGAAGTGCTTGCCTAGACAGAAAACCCAGGATACAGGCATTCACCCTTCCAGTTTGCACGTGTTCACATTATTTAAAACCCAAAACCTTGACGAGATTTTGAAAATTCAAAGGGGTTCAAAACCTTGTAATAAATCATCCTAGAACAGATGATTAGTTTTCAAAGCGGTTTTGAAATTTATGTTCTTGTTGTGATAGTCGCCTAAGGATAGGTGACGGTATTGTTTTATGACTAAACGCAAGTAAACTCGCGTTAGGGTCCTAAGAATGTTATAGACTAGGTCAAAGCATTACTAATAACCTAATTCCCTATAACCATTGGCTCTGATACCATCTTTTCTGTCACACCCCGACCACGTAAAAACAACAAGACGTGGCGGAAACGTCGGGGAGTGTTGTAACAGAATTAATGTTTCAAATCCATGGCAATTGAAGTTTCGTTTTATTAATTAAAAGTGTTACAATGTCTTATCAAACAAAGAAATACAACATAATTAACTAGTCTTGTATCTTTTATTGTCACTAAAGCCCAAGTCTGCCTATGTGTATCTTGATCATCTTATGCAATAGCTCCTGAAAAACACATGTGAAAATAGGTACGTCAGCATAAAAATGCCTGTGAGATACATAGGTTTTGTGAAAATAGGTTTCATGACTTATGTTTGAGAAAATGTTTAGTCATGAACCTTGTAATTTGCTTAGTCTTGTAAATCATTTGAAAAACAATAAGATCAGATGATATGTATAAATAAGGGAATAATGTATGGTTAAATGAATAACCATGTAAAATGAGTTTGTATAAGATAAGTTGTTTGTAAATCAATGTCTTGTGAAAAGTATGTTATTTGTATAAAATGTTATATGTATCAAACTGAAATGATTCAAATAACGCTACGATATGTAATACCATACAAACATTTATATATAGGAAGTACCAGCGGCATATCCACCATGCTTGTATCATATTACACACGCATCGTTACTTAATCACTTAATCAAACCAAACCAACAATGTATGATGTCTATGTCTAGACCAATTGTCAAATGTATTGGATAATATGTCAAAGTGTTTATGTCAAGATGTAAATCATGTAGTGTAAAACAAATGTCAAACATGTTTATGTGTCAAATGTAAATCATGTCAAAATGTCTATGTCAAATGTCCATGTCAAATGTCTTTGTCAAATGTCTTTGTCAAATGTCATGTATGGCAAGTGGAATGTATCAGCTAAACCATATGTAAAATGCACAAAAACAAGGTATTGAAGTAAAACATGGTTTAAATCAAGGTTATGTTTTGTGTAATAAATGCATGTTATACTGATATAAACATCTATGCGGTATTGTGAAAAATTCATTTAAACAAACCCAACGTCATATCAAAATGTAAGCATGTGAAAACAATGCACTAAGTATGTAATCAAATGAACATACATAGCGTGAAATGTCATGTAAAGCGATGTACTAAGTAATGCACACAATGGGCACACCTAGCATGAAGTGTAATGAAATCATGTACTATAATGTACTAACGAACATAGCAGTATATGATGTGAAAACAGGAAAGCATGAAAGTAACAAGTAGGCACATGTGTTTCACCCCAAAACAGTTTGGAAAATAGTAAAAGAGGGGTCTATGTACTCACTTGAGATTGCTCAGAAGTCCTAAGATAACCACCAAGCAATGCTAGAGATCACGGAATCAAACGGCACCTAATATAGGTAACTATATTAATAAACCGGACCTATAATCGGAAGATCGGGTAGCATGAGGGTTTGTAAACCAAATGAGTGTAGGAACTCATGTAACATGGTTTAACAAAGCCTACATACTAAATGAAACCTAACCTAAGTGCTTACGACCCGTTTAGGTAGCTTATGCTACTTTAACGCGTCGTTCGCGTAAAACGCGTTCGGAACGCATAACTAGTCCTATGATAAGTAAAATATGCCTTAACATGTCTAATATTGTTGCCATATCAGTTTAGATACCAAAATTTATGTTACATATACTTAAAATGAATTTTGGCGTAAAAAGGGTATTTTGGTAATTTACCTAAGGCATATAAACTACCTATCATACAACTACTTAAACGAAGCGACCATAAGGTATAACCTCGGAAGGTTATTCCCTATATACTATGGTCACCTAATATGTTTGGTCGGATCCTAATGATCGACCAAATGGGTCGGGTTCGAAAGCATAAGCGACTGATCAAGTCGCTTACCCTTACGACCCTAGACAACGTGGTAATCAGTAGGCATAGTCACAAGGACTATAACCATCGTGATTACAATCACGTTGCGAAGTTCTAACGAACTTCGCATTGACCATAAACTGGTCAATGCAGAAAGTCAAACAAGGTTTGGCTTTCGGACTCGAAAAGCAATAAAAGAACGAAGGAACACTTACAAAGGGTCCCCGAATGCTAATCTAGATCCAAATAACTCAGGTATGAAACAATGGTTCCAACTTAGAGTCTTTTGGATCAGATTCTTGTGAGGAAAAGTGAAGGGTGGAGGTGGGTATTTATAGTAAATGGTCCACCGTTAGGATCGTTTGTCGAATATCGTGCCTTAATCACATCCGTACATGTGTCGGAACCTTATGGTACCCAAAATGGCCACTCACCATAAGAGATCAACATGTGGCAAGGGGTTAGGGAGTGGTTAACAGCTGTTAACAGCTGTAAAAAAGATATTTTGCTGCATCTAGCCCCTACTTAGGGACCTAGTTTGGCAGATTTACAGTTTCAGTCCCTGCAACCTCAAAACTTGGTTTACGATGCGTTTTTTTGACACGTTTAAGCCCCGTTAACCCCATTTCAAAGCTCTAAAATGAAGTTAAATTATAGGGAACTTAAAATGTGTTCAAAAATATCTCGGGTGTCGGTTCGTTCAGCCGTACGGTTACGTTGTTCGGTTAATTACGACGGAATGCGCATAAGCGCGAAAAATGATCCAAATGGCGTGACGAATGGATTTTTCTTATGCCAAACACTAAAATAAAATATTTTAGTGCTTACATAAATTTTTGGATGTCCGGATGTATTCAGAACGTAAGTTATGCGCGAAAATGCAAACTTGTGCACTTTTTGACGCTTTTTTGTCCCTGAATGACCCCAAAAGTTTATTTTAGCATACCGAACCCCTCAAAGCCTATTTATAAGCTATGTAAAGGATATTTATAGTATGTTTAACTTATGGTCATGTTCCGGAATGTCTGTTACAGTTCAAATTGGCATACTTTCGCAGTTTGTCAAGTTTAGTCCCTGTAAGCGAATTAACTTGTTTTCACCACACCAAACCTTCCAAAACTTATATCTAAGTTATGTAAAGGTTATTTAAGGTATGTTAAGCCTATTTCACTATTCCGGAGTGTTCGTTGCATTAAACTGGTTATATTTACGCATCAGTGCGTGTATAACCTTCCAGAAAGCGATTTAGAGCTTGAAATCGAAACAAGAGTTGATATGTGCAATCGATACACATATTTTTACAAATCCCAAGTATGAAATACAATATTTCATTGGTTTGGCATTTGTTTGATGGTCGCAGTGACACGGGTGTCACACATCTTCCCAAGCAAAACAAGAAGACAGAAGACTGAACACGCCCTGTGCTCAGCCAGCACGGGGGCGTGCCCAAGTGTCAGCAGAAAAGACAAAGTGGTAGAAGCTTCTATTGCCCACCACGGGGCCGTGCTCAGCGGGTACGGGGTCGTGGTCAACTATAAGATTCGCACAATCCAGACAAATCTTCATATTACAAAGATTCTTCTGCACACGGGATGGTGCTCAGCGGACACGGGGGCGTGGTCAACTAATAAGACAAGCTGCAATAAATGAAGAAAGAGAAGGATGTGGACACGGGGCTGTGCCCGAGCTTCTGTTCAGCCTATAAATAGGAGTGCTTGGCTCAAGCTCAAACCATCCCTTGGCACACCACCTCTCTCACACTTCATCCACCACCCACCGCCACCATAACACCATCATCCATTGTCCATCATAGAGTGTGTGAGTCATCTCGGGATCCAAGATTGATCGTAAGAGTTCTTGACAATCAAGGCCATGTTTGCCTAAGTCTCTTACATCACTTGGTGAAGAGAAGTGTCTAGTGTAATACTTTTTATTTCTAATCTTTTCGCACTTTTTATTTGGTTTTGTAATAATGACTTTAATAACTAGTTTCTTATGTTGAAGGTGATTCTTCCTTATCGTTTGTCAGCGGGGCCATGTCCGCGCTGCAGTCGGGATAAAACCCCTTTTTCATAACAGTTACTTCATTCCACACGCCCCGTTTCCCCAAAAACACTCTGGTTCCTGGCGATTTTCCGCAGATTTTCAACGTCTCCTATCATTTTAACAACATCAAGGTATGATTCTATCACTATTCTTAGTTAGATTAGTTACTTGCATGTAGTTAAAACACCAAAAATTTGGGAAAAATCTAGGGTTCTTGAAGTTCATCCGGATCGAACCTCAAATTTTTGTTTAGATCTGTTAGCATTTAGTTAGATTAGTGTTATGGGAAGTAAATCCACTTGTATTGTTCATATATTCGCCCGATTTCTCATGAAAACCACAAACCCTTGTTTTTGAACCGAAAAAGATGAAATTAATAGGGTAAACGGGTTGTTTTGGGAAAATGGCACTTGGGGTTTCATTTTCGGGGGAAACCGCACCTATTGAACAAAAAATTTTCAAGTTTTCGAAACCGGGTCGAAAAATGGAATTTTTGTGTAACAGACGCCTGGACACGGGGCCGTGTCCGCTGAACACGGGGTCGTGTCCAGCCCACTGTTTGCAGTTTTGTCCAAAAATCCTAATGTTTCGTGCTAACTTTTGGTGTATTCTTTCAGATGGCAAGGAAGTTCACAAGGTTTAACGCAAATGAGCTCGATGCAAGGGCTAGATACGAAGTACTTCAAACAAGGCCGTAGGAATACCCAAGGCAAGCATGTACGAATTTGTTAACATTGGTGAACCAACTCGACCGCTTCAACAACCTTGTCACAGGACCACTAAGAGTCACCTTAACAACTCGACTCCGTGCCGTCCACGAATGCACTTTGGAATTCTATAGCACCTTCACGTTCAACTCAAGGTGCGACCCATTCGACAATGATGGGGTAGCGTTCCGATGTGGCGGAACTAGATATTCGATCTCTATGGCATAATTTGGATCGATTGTCGGGTTGTATGCGGAAGAGGATGCGGGAAACGAGTAAAATACCGGTGGGATGTGAGAGATAGGTGAAAACGATCGCCAAGCCGCGTGGGCTCAGATTGGTGAAGGATACTACAATCCGAGCAGCACTAAGAGCAAGAAGTTGAGGGATCCGCTCTACAGATACATCCATAGGCTCCTTGGCTACTCTCTTAGTCAAAGACACGATAGCAGTGGCGTCGTTGGGTTAAGAGATTTGGTTGTCCTCCACTGCATCCATAACCGCAGGCCCCTTGATGTTCCGTTCCTCATGCTCCGAAACATGCATCATAACCGCCTTGCTACTGCACCAACCCCTATCTTCTTTGGGGGATGGGTGTACCGTCTTTTCAAACACTTCGCCAACATACCTAGGTCATTCGGTAGAAGCCCATGGTTGGGAAGGGTAGATATACACATTTGCCGCTCAATGAACCTAATTTATGAGGCTGAAAACGGGACGGTAAGCTTTCAAAGGATGCAAGGTCATGCATGGAACCCACAAGAAGCACTTGTCCTCCACGCTCCACAACATCATCAGTGTACCAATACCAGCCCCATGGTGATCCGGGCCAATCCTCCTCCTTAGGAGGCAGTTTTCCTAACTTTCAAAGTTTGCATGATTTGTTGCAGGAAAACCTCATGTGCACCAGGAACACCTACAATATGGCAAGCAACACGTACAACCGGGTTGGGGAGATCGAGAGAAACATATCCGATATCCAAGATGATATCGGCAATATCCGGGAGTACATTGCCGGGCATGATGGAGATGATGATGATGAGGATGAAGACATGGACTAGCCGGGTGGATCGTAGGAAGAAGCGGTTGGTTGATGATTCCCCAGGTTAACCTTTTCTAATCTTGAACAATTTAAGGCCTGCGTGCCAAGTGTTGAACAATTTACTTTCCCTAACTTCTTTTATTTTCTGCAATTATTTTTCTTTTAACTTTGTTGACATGGATGTTGAACTTGGTAAAATTAGGATGTTTGCTATGGTATGGTATGGTGTTTATTGATTAAGCAGGTACATACGAGGCTTAGAGTACTAAGAATTAGTACTACTAAAGCCGGGACAGGAAAACCGAAGAAAGAAACCTGTATTTCAACCTTGCAGATTGTCCACACGGGGCCGTGTCCAGCCAACACGCCCCCGTGCCCACTCCCCTGAACCTGCTGTTTGTTTTATTTCTGCAGACCTTGACAAACACGGGGTCGTGTCCAGCCAACACGCCCCCGTGTCCACCTTCTGTAAGTTTTCGTTACTGGCACCTGAACACGGGGTCGTGCCCACCAGGCACGGGGCCGTGTCCAGTGCCCAATAACACACAAATTTTTGCTTTTTCACACCTTTTTACACATTCAATCAACCTAAAAACTTATTTTTGGGACACATTGAGGACAATGTGTAATTTAAGTGTGGGGGGGATGCTAAAACCTTGAATCTTGCAAGTCCTAAATACAAGCCTTACACAAAACTCCATTGGAACCACTAATCACCCTAAATTTTTTCAAAAAATTTCAATTTTTTACTTGTCTAGGTTTAACTTGGGAATTTCAAGTTCTAAAAATGTTATATTTTTACGAATTTACAACCGATAGCGTCGTGATGAAAAGAACCAACATAAGAAAATTATGAAAAGGCATGACAAACTTAGTTAAAATTTGATTATATATACTTGATCACATAAAAAACCCATTCCCACAAAAGTGAGTTTTGAGCCTTTATTGAGCATACAATTACATATCATTAAACTAAATGCTCATTTTTCGTTTCTTGTGTGAATAGCCGCTTAGTTCTTACGACTCTAGAACTTGCCACGACGATACATTCCCGGTCCTTACCAACTTAAACCCGAGTAAGTAAATGATGGAGGCATTAGGACTAACCCTTTTTGTTTCTACACCATTATTTTTCTTTCTTTTTACCACCTACCCAAAATCCCCCTAGTTAGCCCCTTTGAGCCTAAACCTTTTCATTTCATAACCCAAACCAAACACCCTTTTACCCACCAAAACCTTTTTCATTTTCAACCCTTTGTTTTAGTAACTAGCTCGGCTTTTCGTATGAACTTAAATATATATATATATATATATATATATATATATTTGTTGATGACGAAGCAAAAACAAATAAACAAACAAGTTTATCAAAAATGACTTTGTTTGAATAATAGCTTCATCAAAATAAAAAAATAAAGTCTTACGAAAACCGACGCTTGTTACGCTTTTCGTTTTTTTTCTACTAACCACTAACCCAACCACCTACCTTTAACCCAAGTCTAACCCTTCACCCAAAAAGTCCTCTTGATATTTACAAAGGTACATAGTTAAAAAGGAGGAGGATTGATTGCTTGGCAAGCCTATGGTAGGAGTAAGTTCCATGCCGCTCTCGAGTGATCCACAAAAATACATTTTCGGCCGAGTGTTGAGTGATCCCCGTGAGGTATGTGAACTTGTATATAAATAGAATTTTAAAGAGGCATGTTATGCCCTAATAAGTAATTTATCTTATGAAAAGTTTTAAATAAATCATGACGAATAGGATAGTAAATAAATAAAAATAAAACTAAATAAAGAATCTTGGAAATCCTGACACTTTATGACAAGCCCAAAAACCTTCTTCTCTACCCATTCCATTTGGGTGTGTAAAGACACATTATAAAGAGTTTTGCTTGAGGACAAGCAAAGATTCAAGTGTGGGGGTATTTGATGTGTGAAAAATGCAACATATAAATTACATCAATTGTGGCATAAAACTAACCCTTTTTTAGTACTAATGTTGGAAAAAGTGTGCTTTTGTCTTCCTTTTGTATTTTCAGGATTAAATGAACTCAAATTAACAAAAGAAGCAAAAAGACAACAAAATCTAACATAAATACAAGAAAGGGAACAAACGTGACATGTCCGACCCCACGACAGCATCTTCCCAAGCAAAACAAGAAGACAGAAGACTGAACACACCCCGTGCTCAGCCAGCACGGGGGCGTGCCCAAATGTCAGCAGAAAAGACAAAGTGGTAGAAGCTTCTATTGCCCACCACGGGGCCGTGCTCAGCGGGCACGGGGTCGTGGTCAACTATAAGATTCGCACAATCCAGGCAAATCTTCATAGTACAAAGATTCTTCTGCACACGGGGTCGTGCTCAGCGGACACGGGGGCGTGGTCAACTAATAAGACAAGCTGCAATAAATGAAGAAAGAGAAGGATGTGGACACGGGGCCGTGCCCACTGGACACGGGGCCGTGCCCGAGCTTCTGTTCAGCCTATAAATAGGAGTGCTTGGCTCAAGCTTAAACCATCCCTTGGCACACCACCTCTCTCACACTTCATCCACCACCCACCACCACCATAACACCATCATCCACCACCATCATCCATTGTCCATCATAGAGTGTGTGAGTCGTCTCGGGATCCAAGATTGATCGTAAGAGTTCTTGACAATCAAGGCCATGTTTGCCTAAGTCTCTTACATCACTTGGTGAAGACAAGTGTCTAGTGTAATACTTTTTATTTCTAATCTTTTCGCACTTTTTATTTGGTTTTGTATTAATGACTTTAATAACTAGTTTCTTATGTTGAAGGTGATTCTTCCTTATCGTTTGTCCGTGGTGTCTTGACATTATTTTACTGTCTATATAAAATAAAATATTTTCACCATTCATATCTCCACGGTCTATATGGAGGTATGTTGGCTACCTGGTCGGGGGTTAAGGGAACGGTTTGGTAAGAGTCTTGCCATTGTTCAGCGTTTAGAGGTCCTGCAATGGACCTGGGTCAAATTTAGTAGGACCTCCTTCAATACTTAACGGTATTGGATGGTGGGGGTCCAAACTCTTTGATCCCCTCATAAGTTAACTCCTATTAATACTATAACCCGGCTATTTAGGACTGTATCCCTGCTGACTCAGACTACTTAGTCGAGGGTAACGTCACCTCCAAAAGAGGGGCCTACCATAATTTGCATTAATAACTTAATTAATTATCTTTCAATAATCCGACCCTTTAGGATTGTATCCTTGCTGACTCAAACTACTGGGTTGAGGGTAACGTTGCCTCCAAAAGAGGGGCCTACTACAATAACTAAGATAATCTCTTAAATAAGTGCAAAAGTGCGGAAATAATCAAAGGTTACACTATACACGAGTCGGAACCAAGTGATTCATCTTGTCTATCTGTTTTTCTTTTATTTTTATTTTTCAGCATTTTAGTTAGTTTTTATTTTTCCTAGTTTAAAATCATTTTTCTAAACTTTTCGATTTGATTAGACGTTGAGGATAAACCGGTACTAAAAGCTCTTGTGTCCTTGGACGACCTCGGTATCTTACCAACACTATACTACGCTCACGATGGGTGCACTTGCCCATATGTGTGTTTAGTGTTAGTAAATATCGTGTTTTATAAATTTAAAACTTGGCTAAAGAAAGTGTAAAAGGGCTTAAAATAAACATTAAAAGCATAACACTTCACGCACATCAGTCCCAAATCCTGCGCCGACATGCGCAACTACAAACATGGGCCATGCGTAGAAGGCCATATCCAAGTCAAACGAATGTAAAACTTAGTTATTTTCAATAGATTCGAGCAAGCCTGATGGCGCAAGCCTCATCGACGCGAGTCTGAGCATGCCAGTGAGGCATAGTACAACCAGTCCAAGTGTCAGAGCATACGACCAATAGGTGTACGCCAGGCTGTGTCCAGTAGAGCTTCATGATGAACAATCGTGCAAGAGACAAGAAGTACAAAAGGACAGTAGCGTGTCGCCAATCACCGTCCGCTAACCACTGCTCCATGATCTCTATTAACCGCTTATATGGCAGACCTGACAACAAGGATAACTACCAGGCCGCGTGGATCCAATCAGTGTGCGCCATCTTCCCATTTGCCTACAGACAATAACGGTTGTGTCCAAGGGGACAAATGGAATATTTCTTGATGATGACGTCGAGCCCAAGGCCAATCAGCCCATCTCCTTCGTTACTCTCTTCGGCTATAAATAGAGGACTTCACCTCGATATTTAAGGATCGCTCTCTTGCACTCTTACTTAATACACACACTTATATTCCTCAAAACAATTTCTTATTCTCATGCTGGAAGGTGGTTACAAGGAGAATCCCCCAATCCCCCTCCTTATAACGAGCTTCATGATGTTGTGTTGTTTTGCCGGATCAAGCAGTCATTAGGCAAGAATGAAAGAAGATTAACCTTATTTGAACGAGCCGAATCCTACAAGTTAACCTACAAATTAACTTGGTATTTCTTCATTGGTGCCTACCAATTTTACTACTACTTTCATCTTCTTTCTTTTTGGGTTTTCTCGATCTCATGGCAGATCTAACAAGCCCTTTCCTTCATTTCGGTTCAACCTCTCAGTCAGGAGCGGTAGAAGACAACGCTCACGTCCAAAACCACTCGATTGACGAGTATACCGAAGGAGAATACACTAAATTTGGGGCCATGCACGCCAGTGGTACTCGTACCAACCAGAACGTGACCTCAACAAGTCATGGTGTTGGACCATCGACGCAACTTTCGTTTTTATTACTAGAGGGGGAATCTCTCACCTCGTGGTTCATCAAAATCCAAGCAACACTTAATGCCATTTATGCACAGATGTGCGTGCAACAAGCTCCGTCTCAAACATAAGCTCAAATGCAACAAGCTCCTATGGTGATCCCAGCACCTAGGGAGCTAGATTATAGCTCTCCTCAAGGGGAACGCGCACCCTCATACATACTATCAGAACGAACAGACAGAAACCGGCATCACAAGTCACCCTCACCAAGGAGAGGTCCACAACAAGGCGTCAGCACTATGCGGGATACAAGCACTAACACATGAAAGAATTATGATAACCATCACACTCATTCACACAGATGAACACCAGTGAGTAGCCGTCTCAGCCCGCGCGACATGAATGGCGAATGGGATACACACACCGACGAATCGAACCCAACACATCATGTGGGCGATAGTTCGTCGGTATTTAGCTGTTTACCAAGAAATCATGAGTCCTATAAGCCACGGGCTCGCACTACATATATAACCAGTCGTTTGAGCAAGATTATATCCTGGTTTACCGGCCAGCAGCAGCAATAGAGCAATCGAAGTTCATACGAGAAATTGCTCTTGCACCATTGGAAAAGGCGAAACTCCCGCCAACCATCGGTAAGTTCAATGGGTGTCATACCCGGATGATTATATTCAAGTTTTTACAAGCACTCGTGTCGTCAGCGGATGAACCCACATGATGTAGTGCCATCTTGTTGTTTAAATCCTGACGGGTGCAGCACGCGCTTGGTTTGTTAGCCTCGCAGCAGGCAAAGTTAAGTCATGGATTGACTTAGAAGAAATGATTCTCGCACATTTTAGTCAGAAAAGGCGCCATGAGCATGATACAACCGAGGTACTGAACATTTGGCGAAGAGATAATGAAGGTTTCAAAGAATTCATTACTCGGTTCAACAAAAAATGTTTGGATATTGGAAACGTTAGTGAATATTTGATGCACACAAACTTCACTCATGTTGTACGCTGTGATAGTTTGATACGCAGTATAATAGAAGGGATGGGATACCCAAAGACTAGGATAAACTGATGGCAGCCGCCAAGATAATTGTGCGGACAAAAAAATAGTAACTAGTGGAAAGAGCAGCTAATACTTAACTGAGTATAATTCCAATAGCCACACTCATGAAAAGAGTCAGCTCAGCAAGAAGGTAAAGAACTCCGACTGGAAGCTGAGTTAATACAACAGTTATGATGAGAAACCCAACCATGGCGACGATGCTTGCACAACGATCAACAAAATTGGGTACATGAAAGCTATCAAGAATGAAAACAGAGAAAAACATTGGACTCTGCTAACTAAAACACCTTTAAAGGTGCTAACCACGAAGAACCATCAGTTCAAGCCTGCGCTTTCGATGCGCAACAAAAAGGACCAAGAGCCAAATCTATTTTGTGAATATTACAAAGACACCGAGCATCTCACAGATGATTGTATCTTCTTGCGCCAGGAAATTGAAAAAGCCTTGTAGAGTGGGAAGCTTACCCACCTAATCAAGAAAGTTCGCAAGGAGACTCGTCAGATTCAGAGCACAGACGAGTGTCCTAACAAGAAAACTCGGCAGTTAGATACTCACACAGTCAAGGCGGACCAAAGAAAAACACTAAGAATTACAGCAAGCAACCACAGAACGACTCGTGGCGTGAGCAACAGGTAATATTTCTAGTAGTACACGGGGGACCACGCGCAACGCGTCCTGTCGTTATTACCGGAGCCCTCGGTCATTACAGCACAGACTATGTATTCATTGATCGGGTGAGCACAGTTTATATCATATATGAAAAATGCTTCATTCAATTTGACCCAGAGGATAAGGCACGTTTTGAACAATAGATTATCCTTTGTGAGGATTTTGCAATGAAACAATTTTTCCTCTAGGACAAATATTGTTCCCGTCACGCTCACAGATGAAAAACATGCAAGAAAAATTGAAGTAAACTTCATGGTAATCCCCGCACATTCTCAGCATGATGTTCTGATAGGGAGAGAAACACAAGGTCAACTCAGCATGGTGACATCAACGCCTCATTCGACAGTTGGTTTTCTAATGGAAAAAAGGCGTGCCAATCATCTATTCAAGACAAGAAGTCACGTTGACTGATGATGCATGACCAGTGAAAACATGTAAGAGCACACCATGCACCAAGCCTGAGAAATGGGTGCTAAACCGCAAATACCCTGAACAAACAGTAACACTGGGACAAGCCATGTTCGAAATTGTTCGCGCCTTCATGAAACAACTTCTATTAAAAAATATGGACATTTTTGCATAGACGCCAGCAGATGTGACAGGGGTACCAAGAAACATCATAGAGCATTTCTTAAATACTTTCCTATCGATTGAACCAGTGGTGCAAAGAAAACGCAGCTTGGGCCTAGAAAAAAAACAAGGCCGTTGAATGAACAAGTGACAAAGTTACTGAACGCGGGTATATTGCATGAGGTACGTTATCAGACCTGGGTAGCTAACCAAGTCATGGTCAAAAAGTGAAACAGAGGATAGTGTATGTGCGTCAACTACAAAGACCTAAACAAAGCTTGTCCCAAAGATTGTTGCTCACTCCTAGAGATTGATAAGAAGATTGATTCTCTCGCGCCATTTCGGTGGAAATGCTTTTTAGATTGTTACAAAAGCTATCACTAAGTACAGATGGCCATGAAGGATAAAGATAAGATGGCGTTCCGAACGTAAATGGGAATCTTATGTTATACCAAGATTCCTTTTGGCTTGCGCAACCTATCAAAGGTTAATGGATCACACGTTTGGGGATGACATAGGGAAGCATGTGGAGGTATACATGGATGGCCTAGTCATCATGAGCAGAGAAGAAGATCTGATGCTCAAAGATATCGAGAAGACGTTCAACTCATTGCGTAGTGTAAACATGAAGCTCAACCTGAGCAAATGTTCTTTCGGGATAGAGGAAGGTAAATTATTGGGTTTTATCATCACCATGGGTGGTCTTAAACTCAACCCAGAAAATGTGCAGGCAATAAAGCACATGCCTTCATGAAGCACCATCAAAGATACGCAAAGATTAGCTGATAGGCTCGCCGCACTTAATCAGTACTCTACGCAACTGTGTGGAAAAAAATGAGTTTTGTTGGACACCTGAAGCAGAAGGCACGTTTAAAGAAATGAAAGAGTGTTTGATTCAACTCCCAACCCTTACCGCGCCTCGCGAGAAAGAGCCGATTGTTTTATACATGTGGCTTCAGACAGAGCTGAAGGCGCAATACTCCTTGTCGACAGGGAAGGGGTACAAACACCGATCTATTATGTTAGTCGAGTGCTAATTGATCCCAAAACACAACATTCAATCATGGAGAAGTTGGTTTTGGCACTAGTTCACGCATCACGCCGGCTGCGTCGTTACTTTACAAATCATGTTATCAGTGTCCTTATAAACTATCACATTGGCAATATCTTAAAGAAACCCGAGATCTCGGGGGGACTAGCCAAATGGGCCATAGAATTGGGAGGTCACTACAACATTGTTTATAAGCCTCGACCAGCGATCAAAGGGCAAATTTTAGTTGATTTTGCTATAGAGGTAAAAGCCGACAAAATCAAGGAATCCGAAGCCATACAAACTCATGCACCAGTACAATATAAAGAAGTTTGGTTGCTTTACACTGATGGAGCCTCTAACAATGATGGCACAGGCGCAGGTCTACGACTAGTCAGCCCTAAAAAGCATGAATTCACGTATGCTATTCGCCTCGACTTCAAGAATACCAACAAGGAAGCCGAATATGAGGCATTCTTAGCTGGCTTACACCTTGTAATCAAAATAGGCATGAAAAATTTGGAAGCACATGTTGATTCTCTATTAGTCGTAACACAGATCAACAGTTTATATGACGCTAAGGGTGAGATCACGGCTTTGTACCTTGAGCAAGCTAGAGAGTTGATCTAAAGGTTTCAATCATTCAAAGTCATGCATATCAATAGGAGCAATAACAAACCAGCAGATGCGCTCAGCAAGGTGGCTGCTACAAGTTTTCAACATTTGGCAAAGGATGTACGTATCGAGGTACTAAAAAATCCTTCTGTTTCTTTGCGCCAAGTGAATGTTACCAAAATAGGGTCACCATCATGGATGACTCCCAACATTTAGTATCTCTAGTCGGGAACCTTACCGACCAATAAGGCAGAAGCTCGAAAGATACAACATAAAGCACTACATTACCAGATGGACGATGGGCTCTTGTATCGGAAGTCATACCTAGGTCCCCTATTGCGCTGTGTGAACCCACAGGATGCGAATTATCTGATCCGAGAAGTTCATGAAGGAATATGTGGGATCCATGCAGGCCCGCACATGGTAGTTACAAAGGTCATGAACACGGGGTACTACTGGCCAGGTACGCACCTCGATGCAGTAGAGGTTTTGCTGTAACACTTCGCATTTTGGAACTTTCCTTATTTATAAAGTTTGTCTGTATTTCTATTTTTGGAAACTTGTAATCTCTTTGTATTCGTATTTCATTTCCAAACATTGTAATCCAATGCTTTGATCGTAGTAAAACTTGATTGTTTTACATCATTTATACATTGTGTTATACATACTTGTTATACCTTCATTACCTACTCTTATACGCAAACTCATAGTTGTTTTACATGCAAAATCAGTTCATACATGCATTTATTTATATATTACACATATACATTGCACTTGTATGCTTAAAACACTTAAAACCGGTCCGAACACACGAAAACGGAAAATTAATCCTTCGTGCAACTAAACATTCCTCTTCGTACTAAGGGACCACCCCTTTCGCACAAAGAGCCCACCCGTCCCAAGGCCTAGTTGCACAAGGCCCAATCATCAAAAGCCCATTCACTCCAAACTCCCTTTCAGCCTATAAATACAAACCTTCACCCTCATTTTACACCTTTCACACTCTGAAATTCTCTCAAACTTACTGATTTGGTGCACTTCCAGCATAGCATTTCTAGAAACTTCTAAGTGAATCTTAGCTCACTGACTTTACATTTCTAACTTAATCTTCTACCTTTTCTTCTAATCTTCAAATCCTAGCAACTTGGTTATCGAAATAATGAAGCTCATTGACGTGGTGCGGTGTAGGTATATTTTTAAGATATTTTTTTAGCTCTTTTTACTTGCAAATTCAAGTTTAAAATTTATAAAACACGATATAATATTATCACTCTACACACACGTTAGGGCTAGTGCACCCATCGCGGACGTAGTATAGTGATGGCAAGGTACCGAGGTCGTCTAGGGACACAAGAGCTTTTAATACCGGCTTATCGTTAATGTCTGATCTAACCAAACTTTGAGGAAAACGTTTTAAAGAGATAAACTAAAAAGCAATAATAAAATATAAGGAAACACAGATAGACAAGAAGGAATCACTTGGTTCCAACTCCTCTTTTATGTATCTTTTAATGATTTTCGCACTTTGGGCATTTTAAGAGATTATCTTTAAGTTATAGTAGTAGGCTCCCTTCCAGGCAGCGTTACCCTCAACCTATTGGTCTGAGTCAGCAGGGATACAGTCCCGCAAGGTTGGATTATTGAAAGATAATTAAGTAAGTTATAATGCGAAAAGTGGTAGGCTCCCTTCCAGGCAGCGTTACCCTCAACCGTTTGGTTTGAGTCAGCAGGGATACAGTCCTCACAGGGTTGGTTTAAAGTTTTAATAGTAGTTTCTAGTTAAGGGATTCAAGCGGTTTCCGACTTTCTTCTGGGGCGAACAATAGTACTAAGCTTAAACTAGGTTCTCGCAGGATCTATACACTCAACGAGACGTAGAATTACCCAACCACCCTTCTAACCCCCTTCCAAGTAGTTAACGCGCTTTATATAGACCGTAAATACATGAATATCTGAATCAATAACATATGAAGAATGGTTAGATAAATTCGCCTTCAGTATAAAAAAACTAGTTATTAAAGTCATTAATACATACCCAATTAAAAAGGAGCCAAAGATTGGAAATCAAAAAGTAATACATAAAAGATTTGTCTTCACCAAGTGATTTAAGAGTTTTGCCAAGCATGGCCTTTGTTTGACAAGAAGTCTTACAATCGATCTTGGATCTCGAGACTATGACACACTCTAAATGATGGAAGATGGATGATGGTGGTGGATGATGGCGGTGTAGTGGTGGCAAGTGTGAGAGAAGTGGTTTGCCAAGGGATGAGTTGAAATGAAACCAAGAACCTCCATCTATAGCTGAAAACAGATTGTCAACACGACCCCGTGGCTACCTGGCATGGCCTCGTGTCCTTCATTCTCTTTCTCTTCTTCTGTTGATCCCAGATAGAGATACCCAAACTTAATATGGCAAATGATTTCACAAAATAGGAAAATATAGTGCGGAACTAGAAATTAGACTTTCAAGAAACAAGTTATATAAATTTTTAAGTGTATTAAATGACTTTGCTAAAACAAAGTTATTAGATATTACAAAACAAATACTCAAAGAATTCTAAGTGAATGGCAATGGTGTTTGTAGTGTATGTATTAAATGCTAATCACAACTCATTTAACCTTCGGGGTTTGACATCTCTATTTATAGAGAGTTTAGATCTAAATAAACAATTGTTTATTCGCTACTTGCTCTGCACAAAGGGACGTTTTGGCATATTCATTGAATCGGTTATTGCCAACTTGCTCCTTTTTGGGTTTGTGTCAGGCCTTATCTAGAAGACAAGTGAGTCTACCAGAATTTCTGGTGACTACTTACCAGAATTTTCTGATGAACTTGATCATCAGATTTCTGGTGATCAGACTTTACCAGATTCTGATGATAAATACCAGATTTATCATCCGACTTCATCAGAAAGGTTCTATCTGATTGTCTTCTTTGTTTTGATCTTCTTTTGATTCTTAGTTGAAGATGTATCTTTCTTTTCCTCTTTTCAAGATATCATGTAGGCACCTTCTTAGTAATACTCATTGCTGTATTTTCATCTTATGATCAGGATGATCATATTTTTCTTCAATACTTATATTTAAAGTTTCTTAACAATTTCCCCCTAAGTATCGTAAGAAAAATAAACTACCTCATGAAAAAAAAATTCCCAAACAATGGAAACAGAATTTGAAAATCAAACAAGTTACTTCTATTTTGAAACAAATTATATGATAGAAAAATCTAAAGACATGTTTTTCAAAACAACTTCACACGTTGGTGTACATCTCTAGACTTCAATTTCTTTTTGTAGGAGATGTATTTATTGCAAATATCATACATATCCTTGTACCAGCCCCTTGCTTGTATCCATTCTTCAATCATTTGTTCAATCTCCTGCCATTCCTTTTCTTTGTTCATTCCTTTCTTCTGAAACTATTCCTGCCTCCTGTTCATGCACTTCATAATAAACCTTAGTGTCTGATTGGAGTACTTGCAGATGTCAACACTTCTGAATAGAGCTTTGTTCTTTTCAAAATCTCTATAGACTACACTGTAGTTGTGTCTGTCTTTTATCATTGGTAGTTCAATGATGTCTCTAGATCTTGCATCTTCTATTAGCTCTGAGGGAATTATTGTACCTGGTGCAGTGAGGTAGACCTTCTTGTTATGCATATAGTCATAACTGATGTATAGATCAAAGTCAGAAAAAGCTACTCTTTCAAATAGCTTTATTCCAGCCTCTGATATGCTTATCAAAGCTCTTCTGTGTTCCCTCTTTCCTTTTCATAGAAGTCTTTCATGAACAAGATATTTAGGGGATGAAACTTGTCAGCAAGGTCTCCATCTGTCACTTTCTCTTCTCACCATCTTCTCTAAGAAGTGTGTATCTGTTCTGCACATAGGTTCCACCAACACCATCAGTTCCAATCTTCTCTTCATCTACTTTTATGATTCTTCTTATTAGATTTTAATTGGTGTAGTGGATGCTCCTTGAACCTCTTTCTAACCTTTCTTCCCATATAGCCAATCTGTAAGGAGTTGGTGGCCTTTCTGGTACATTTTCTTGAGTCCAATAGTATTCCACCATTTTGTATTCAAGGAATATCATAATATCCCTGTCAATCTCTTGAACCATAACAGATTGGGTTTCGGAGATTTTTCTTTTTACAATCTGTGGTTGTCTTGAGTCAGCTTCTTCTTCCCAGTCTTTCATTTCTTGTTGAGTTATTTTTGTACTTATGACAGTGTCACCAGAAGAAGTTGGCTTTGGACCAGTTTGAGAAGTTTTGAGGTTCAAATTTGTGATTGCTAGAGGCATGGAAGATGTTAACCTTTTTAACATTTCTTCTTTTGGAACTGCAGGAGGTGGACCCATTACAGTGGTTCTAGCTTCAGTGATTGGTATGGCAGTTGATTGTTGTGGGGTTGAATTTGGGAGTTCCTGGTGTGATTGTTCAACTGGAAGTGCCTTCATGATTTCCTTAGGCTTAAGCTTAGCCAATCTGGCAATGTTGAAATGCATTCTCTTCATGAGATACTACACTTCTCCTACCAGTTTTGTGTTGTTGGCTACATTTTCCTGTATTTCTACAAATTCAGTTTGATTTTTCTCCTTCAGAGCAGCCCATTCTTTTATCAATTTTTCAAGGGCATCAGTGATACTATTGTTGCTTGCCCTTAGAATGGTGATTTCTTCCAAGACTTTGTTTGAGCTGCTTGATTGTCTTGACTCCACAACATTTGTAACTTGTGTTTTGATTTTCTCCATTTCTGTGAAAACCTTTTGAATTTCTGATGCTGAAATGCTGGTTTCTGGTGCCTTTTCTTTTTTGCTTTTGCAGAGCTTTCAGTGCTTTAGTGTTTTTTCTTTCAGTCTGTGCCTTTACGAACTCCACTGATTCTGATAAGGTCTTCATTTCTGCTCTTTGACCTTGTATCTTTGACAGCAACAGATCAAGCTTCTCTTCTACAGGGTTCTTTTTGCAGGCCTTGAATACATTTTCTAAAACTATTTCCAAATTCTCTTGTGACATGGGTGGTTCAGGGACATTTGGAACAACAGATGCTCCTTCTAACATACCAGCTGTAAACACATTTGCAGCTGTTTTGGGAATGATTGGTGTACTTTTGGTTTTACCATAATCTGGTGCAACCTTGAGTATGCTAGAGTCATCTCCACCAGAAGTGAATAACACATTTTCACCCTGGATTTCTTTATGTCCTTGAATCAAATCAGTGAATGATTCTCCATAACTTGTTGAGATAAACAAATTATCTCTTACCAGATTTCCTTGACCGGTTTCCTGATCTCTATCTGTTGTGATCTTAGTCTCTTCCTCATTTTCTGATTCAGAGTTGAGATGAATTGCACTAGTAACATCCTCATCAACAACAGTTTTTCTATATTCAACTTTGTATGATGCAGTAATTGAATCTTCTGAGTTAGTTCTTTTTAAAGAAGTATCAATTAAAACTGTGTTTAAGAGAGAGTCCGTACCAACAATTTGAGATTCATCAAAGTGTAGAACTTCAGTGGCTTCATGTGTTGTACCAGCAATATGAGATTCTTCATAATGATTAACTTCAGTTTCTTCATGAGTTGCTCTAGTAATATGAGATTCTTCATAATGTTGATCTTCTGTATCTTGATGAGCTTTAAACTAAAAATGAATTCCAATATCAGGATTCTGATGGCTTCCAGCAGGTTCTGAATCTTTCTTATTTTCTAGTGAATTTCTTATCATCAGAATTTGGTTTCCTCCAGCAGGTTCTGTTTCTGATGTCCAAGACTTTTCAACCTCTTCTCCTTTTGGTGAAGAAGAGCAATTATAAACTTCTTTGCTGGGTTCCTCTGTTGGTGTATCTAATTTGTTGAGAAGTTCCTCATGTCTCAGTCTGTATGGTGAGTCTGATGAAATTAGACTCAGCATACTTTCTGGTAACACAGGAACATCCCTGTCTGATGTCCACCCTTGACTGGCACTCCAAGGTTTCATTATGTTTGAACTCCAAGCATCTTCAAAAATAGGAATTTCTACATTCCTTTCAACAAAAGTTTCAAAGATGAAGACTGAAATGAACCTTGGATATGGTAGATGTGAAGTGATTCTTCCATTTTTTGTAAGAATTGATCTCTTGATTAGGTTGAAGATTTCTGTCCCATAATCAAATTTGAACCCTGTTATGAGTCCATACATGATTGACAGAATTGCTTGATTCACTTAATCAGCTCCTCCTATCTTTGATGTGAGCCATTTGTTTAACACTTCCATTATGACTTGCCAGAAAGCTGGCATTTCATTTCTTCGGAGTCCACCAATTTTGCTAACCTTCTTGTTTTTGTATCCAAGCTCAATAAGAAAGCTTATCAGATCTTCTTTTCTTGGTGCTTTAATATAGTTGACAAAAGTAGGAAGTTCAAGCCATTCTCTTACTCTTGCAGGAGTTAATGTCACTGAGACATTTCCCCAAACATGAGCAGAGACTTGATTTTCTCCATCTTCACTGAAAGTGTGAATAAATTGTTGCAATAATCTTTCTGGTACTTCTCTTCCTTTAGATAATGCTCTTGAGATTGGACAATTTAAGAGAAATTCTATCAAAAGTTGACATCTTTCATCGTATTCGGAATGCTCTGTATTCATCAGCAAGTTATTCTCTTTCATTGGCAAAAATTCTCCATCTTCAATGAATGGTACATCATGTTGAACGATTGGAATGTTGAGATTAACTTCTGCCATTTCTTAATTTTTGTGAGTTAGGGTTTGAGGTTTGGGAATTTTGGCTTTTGAAAAAAAAAACAGAGGGTTTCGGGGTTTAAGGTTTTTGTGAGGATGAAGGTGAGTGATTTGAGAATTTCTGCTAAGGTTGGGTTTTATAGTAAGGATTTTAGCAGAGATGAGTGGTTGTGGGAGTTGAGGGGACATGGAACGTGGCTTGTAATAGCGGTTAATAGAACATTAATTACCTTTATTACCGTTAGATCATGTGATGTGAAATGTGGTTCAGAAAGTAACCGTTGGATCATGGGTATCAAGGTATTTAATGGGTTTTAATCGTGTAATCGTGGTTATACCTTCTCAACTTGTATTTTCTTCAATCATTCCATTTGTTTGGAACTGAATTTTAATTGGAGAACACTACCGGTCACATGACACCTTTCCATTCTTGTGGGACCAATTTTTGATGAATGGTCCAATCAGCTGCCTTTATGTTATTCCCCCTTTTCAAAGTCAAAATTCAATTCTGATGATGTCATCAGAAATAGAATTCTATTTCTGACGAATGTTTGCATTTCCTCTTGTATTGAATTCTGTTGACTTGTCAACTGTAGTCAACAGAAGTCAATAGATTTCAACAGAATTCAACAGGATTCCTTAGATGAAGTTCCCCTCTGACTTGTAAACTTTCGTTTAGAAGTTTTCCTTCTGATTGAGTAAAAGATATTCTAGTGCATCATTTTTTTAGATGAGAGGGAATGAGCAAATGTTTAGTATTTCAACTTACATATGATTTTCTGGTGGCATCCTAGTCTCTTGTTCTTTCTTCCAGGAATTTTTTTTGAAAAAGTTTAAAAATGATGATTAAGTGTGTTGATGTTTTTCTAAAACTTTTTACTCTGTTTTTGTCTTCATTTCATCGTTTTTATTCCTTTTGAAGTTCAACAGTTCATAAAAATTC
This sequence comes from Helianthus tuberosus, assembly GCA_030545235.1. NCBI lineage: Eukaryota > Viridiplantae > Streptophyta > Magnoliopsida > Asterales > Asteraceae > Helianthus > Helianthus tuberosus. Next base: position 23,887 of record JARYGA010008589.1, read on the forward strand.
ATCAGAATTTTGAAGTTATGTTACCAGATTTTACCATATTTCAACTTTATGTTATCAGAAACTTAAAGTTTGGTGACAAATGTTTTGTTTCTGATGATCATATGTTGTTTTTGTGGTTTTTAACTTCTTCCCTTTATCATATGACTTTACCCATTTTTGTTTTTACTTCCCCCCAATCAATGAACCAGAAAACAAAAACTTTAAAAGCATGATATATTAACATACAAAACAAAACAAACATAACAAAAAAAAAAACTTAAACTAAAATGACCTAATCAAGGTCCATCCCTTTTCCATAGATGATCTCCATGAATAACCATAGGGCTGTCACTAGGCCAATGTTCTGGTCAGTAGGTATGAGCATGTTGAGGTTCATATTTTGTTTAAGCCTCATCTCAGCCCTGGGGTACCCTGCAGGAACACCTCCAAAGTCTAGCTGACTTGTGATTATCCTCATCAGAAAACGAGGATATACCACGAATGGTCTGCCAGACCATAGGTTGCTTGCAAGATCTTTCATTATGTAATGAGAGAAATTGTAAGGGATGTCCTGTACAAGTGCATGTATAGGCTCCATCAACCTATAGGAGACTTCATGATGGTTGAAAATTTTCTTTGAGAAGCATGCCCCCATTTGTGTGACCAGATACTGCCATGGCTTGATAAAGCCTGTTTTGGTGTTCGGCCCTAGTGGGTTTCTAGGATTGTACCCCATTTGCTCCAGAGTTTCATCTATTTGAGCTTTTGTAAAAGGAACAACAGCATTATCATCATCAAGTTCTAAAACTCTTCCGATGATGTCTTCAGTCACCACTATCCTTTGGTTAAGCACCACACTTCTGATGGAAGTCAAACCTCTACCCTCACGCAACAACAATGTTGCATTTCTCCAGAACATTTGAAGGATGTCTGGGTAAATCATGATGTGAGCTGTGAGGGCATATCTCAAACGACTCCCCATAATCATGTTTAGGATGATTTGGCATCCCTCCCATTGAGGACCTTCAAAGTTGATCCTTATTCTGAGATTATGATATTGGTGGTATGGAAGTGGGAATCGATCAGCATTGATAGTTGTCATTTTTGAGAGGTGTGGAGAAGAAGAAAGAGTTTTCTCTAGGGTTTTCTTAGTTGATAGTGACTGACTAAGCTCAAAGTGGTGATCATTTATAGTAAAATTGAAGTTTGCCGTAAATGATATCTACTTAAATCAGATTTTGTATCTCCATTTTCTTTGTTATTCAATTTTCTGTCAGATTTGCAAAAAAGAATAAATGAGATAAAATCTCCTGCATTAATGGTTTAAGCGGCCATTTTCTGATAAGTTTTCATGATTATCTGCCTATATATCACTTCTATCTCCTTAATATTGATGAAATGTAATGAATGAAAGAGAGAGAGTTTAACTACCATTAACAAATTCCCAGAGGCTTTTCTGTCCATGACGTTATCAGCCCTATACTAAAGAGATAAAATTTTGATTACCCTAGTCTAAAGAGATTTGCAATATAAAGGAATAAAAAATGAAAGAAAAAAAAATGAAAAATTAAAAGAATATACAAAATCAATGAAAAATGATGATTACAAATGGACTTTTGTGCATGCATGTGAAAAGATAAAGAAAATATGATAACTTATGTATTATCAGAAATTCTGTTGACTTAGTCAACTTCTGGTAATTTACCAGATTTTCTGGAATTTGAACTTCTGATGGATTATCAGAATTTTCACCAGAAATCTGATCAGACAAATGTGTATCAGATTTTTCTTTAATTTGTGACTCAATTCCCTTTTGTTCAATTTCCATGTTGACCATCCCTAATTTACTGATCAGAAAGTTGTGTCTATTTTCATCTAATGGTTTAGTGAAAATATCAACAAATTGGTTTTCTGTTGGGACAAAATACATTTCTATGTTGCCTTTTTCAACATGATCTTTTATGAAATGATATCTGACATCTATGTGTTTGATTCTAGAGTGATGCACATGATTTGAGGTTATTGCAATAGTACTCATAGAATCACACAAAATAGGAATTTTTGTCAGATTTACTCCATAATCTTCTAGTTGAGTTTGCATCCACAGAACTTGTGAACAACAGCTTGCTGCTACTACATATTCTGACTCTGCTATGGATGTGGCAACACAATTTTGCTTTTTGCTTGCCCAACAGACTAATTTTTCTCCCAACATCTGACAGGCACTAGATGTGTTTTTTTCTGTCAAGTTTGCATCCTGCATGGTCTGCATCTGTGTATGTAATTAGTTCTAAATTTGTGTTCCCATAGGCCAAGATTTGAAGTTCCTTTTAGATATTTGAAAACTCTTTTGACAGCTTTTATGTGGGATTCTTTAGGATTACATTGATACCTTGCCAGAAAACATGTAGAAAACATTATGTCTGGTCTACTGGCAGTTAGGTATAGTAGTGATCCTATCATTCCTCAAAAAGTTTTTATATCCACAGGCTTTCCTTCTGGATCAGAATCTAGTTTGTTTCTAGTGGCCATGAGAGTTTTTGAAGATGAGCAGTTTTCTAGTGAATATTTTTCAAAATAGTTCTGACATACTTCTATTGACTCAAAAATATGGCATCCCTTTGTTGTTTTACTTGCAGGCCAAGGAAAAAGGTTAATTCACCTATCATACTCATTTCAAAGTGGCTGGTCATCAATTTCTCAAACTTTTTGCAGAATTTGTCATTAGTGGATCCAAATATTATGTCATCAACATAAATTTAAACCAAAAGTGTGTGCCCCTTATGTGTTTTTAGAAAAAGAGTTGTGTCAATTGTACCTTTGGTGAAGCCAGAATTGATTAAGAAGTTGGATAGTGTTTCATACCAGGCTCTTGGAGCTTGCTTCAATCCATACAAGGCTTTATTCAGTTTGAAGACATGATTAGGACATTGAGGATCAACAAAGCCTTCTGGTTGACGCACATGTACTTCTTCTTCAATTTCACCATTTAAGAAAGCAGACTTTACATCCATCTAATAAACTTTGATGTTGTTTGAGGTAGCATAAGCCAGGAATATTCTAACAGCTTCAAGCCTGGCAACTGGTGCAAAGGTTTCATCATAATCAAGTCCTTCTTGTTAACAATAGCCTTTGACCACAAGCCTTGCTTTGTTCCTTGTTATGATGCCTTGTTCATCAGACTTGTTTCTGAGTACCCATTTGGAACCAATGATAGACTTTTGTTTGGTTTGGGTACCAGATCCCACACATGACTCTTTTAGAATTGGTCAAGCTCTTCTTGCATTGCTTGGACCCAATCTGAGTCATTTAGTGCTTCTTTGACAGATTTTGGCTCAATTATGCTTAAGAATCCAACATAAAGACATTCATGAGCCGTTGCAGATCTTGTCTTAACACCTACTTCAGGGTCACCAACGATGTCTGCAAGTGAGTGTCCCTTGATCCATCTCAAGTTGTTGTGAGAACTTGTACTTGGTGATGGATTTGAAGCTTCCCCCTGATCTGTGACCTCAATGGTGTCAAGAGGATCAGAATTCTGTTGTTCAATAACATTTTCTGATGAAATATCAGAATTCTGATCATTTTGGACAATTTCTGTTGGAGGTTCCGGATCATCTGTAAGGTTAGTACATGACATATTTTTGTTTGATATGTTTATCATATGATCATGTTCTAATAGTTCTTAAGTTAGCTTGTTGAGAAGACTTTCAGAATTTTCAGGTTGTTTTAACAAGTTTATATCCTTCATAATTTCATCAAAAATTTTGGTTTCTGATGAGTCATCAAAAGACACATATAGACTTTCTCTTATTGTCCTTGTGTTTAAAAGAAAAATCCTATAAGCTTTTGAGGACAATGAGAAACCAAGAAATATTCCTTTTTGTTCTTTTCTATCAAATTTTTCCAGACTATCAAAATCATTAAAGACAAAAAAATTGCAACCAAAGGTGTGTAAAAATTTGACACTTGGAACCCTGTGGTTGATAATTTGATATGAGGTTTTCTGATATCTTTTGTTAATGATAGATCTGTTTTGTGTAAAGCATGCGTTTGACATAGCTTCAGCCCAAAAATAAGTGGGCAATCTGGCATAAGCAAGCATAGTTCTAGCTGCTTCTACCAGAGTTCTGTTCCTCCTTTCTACAACTCCATTCTATTGAGGAGTTCTTGGAGCAGAAAAGTCATGAGATATTCCCTTACTCACAAGGAAAGTCTCAAGTTTTGCATTCTTAAATTCTGTTCCATTGTCAGATCTGATCATTCTCACAGGTAATTTCAACAGATTTTCAATTTTTCTGATGAAATTAATGATCAGATCAGGGGTTTCACTTTTCTTTCTTAAAAATTCAACCCAAGTGTACCTTGAATAGTCATCTACAATGACCAATATCTATTTCTTACCAGAAAAGCTGGCAGTTTGTACAGGTCCACAAAGGTCCATGTGCAAAAGTACTAAGTTTTCAGAAATTGAAGATTTTGAAACTGTTTTATGTGAGCCTCTCTTTGATTTGCCAAACTCACATGCTTCACAAATCTTATCCTTTTTGGATGATATGTATGGTAGACCTTTTACCAGATTTTTATTTGCCAGTTGGTTGATGGTTTTAAAATTTAAATGGGCAAGCCTTTTATACCATAACCAACTATTACCTTTGTTTTCAGTTGAAAATAAGCATAATCGTGGATGCTCAATTTCTTCTCTGAAATCAAAGTAGTAGATGGAATTTCTAATTCTTTTCCCACTTAAATATATTTTGTTATCATCCAAACCAACCAACAGACATTTTTCAGGTAAGAAGGTTACCTGAAAGCCTTTGTCACAAAATTACCCACAACTTAGTAGATTGTATTTTAAACCTTCTACATAGGCAACCTTTTCAATGGTTAAAGCTCCATATTGTATGGTGCCATATCCCATTGTTCTTCCCTTCACCCCAGTTCCAAAATTTACAAATTTACCCAGTTTTTCTTGATAATTATTGAGTAAGCTCCTATCCCCAGTCACGTGCTTGGAGCTTCCAGAATCGCAGTACCAGATCTGCTGCACATGATGGTCCTGAAATTATGAGGTTAGAGATTTTTTGGTACCCAAACTTGTTTGGGTACTTTTTCTGATGAAAATATGCTAGAGATTTCTTCATCAGAGGAGAAATTCTCATCAGATTGTCTGCTTAACGCTGAGCCATTAGCAGGATGATTTTCTTTTGAGAGATGTTGATGAATTAGCTTCAGTATTTCAACACACATACAATTTGATTTGTCTAATGTTTTAGACAAAGATGATTGTGATGGAATATTTTTGCCTTTGTGAAATTTAGGATGAATTCTTAGTTTTTCATTGTTTTTGAAGACTTCATCCCTTTTCACACAGATTTTGGGTGATGATTACAGGTTATAAAAAATGCTAGATCTGCATGATTCAGCATCAGAATCTGATATTTTCTTATCAGAATTGTTTTCAAATGCCTTTACAAAGATGGTAGGAGTTTTAATATTAGTTTTAACATATCCCAGCCCCCCACCTTTGTTCTTTGGTGTTGCTTCTGTAGGATCGTGAAACGACCTAACGAGTCGATCAGAAGAGTGCTCAGACAGAATCAGAGGCGGAATTCATTGATTCTGTCTTTGTTTAGCTTGTATTCACTATTAATTGTCTTGTTTATTGATCTTGAAATGATTTACAGCACATAGACCCTTCGACAGCACCTTGGCGTCGGAATCAAGAAGGTTACAAATGATTTCGTATGAGGAGGTATATATAGGGAGGGTAATTTCGTTTGAAGGTGTCACTGCCACTTTCAAACGAAATTAAACATGTTGATTTCGTTTGAAAGTGCCAGGTGCACTTTCAAGCGGAATTACCTTAAACACAGCCCAAAATCTCCTATTTTCTCGTACAATGCACCCTGATCTAACAAATCTAATACTAGACACGATACAAGACGAAGTCGACAGACGGATGCACTAACAGACTCCCCCTTGGATGTTGACGAGTCTGAAGTATCGAGTCTTCGCATCTTCAGTCTTTACCGGTCTTCGGGCTCTTTCACAATCTGAGACTCGAACGAAGATGAAGTCGACAGACAACTGCACCAACAGACTCCCCCTTGAATGTTGACGGAATCTTCAGTGAGAGTTTTCAACATGATGACTCTTCAATCTTGATCGGTCTTCTTTCTTTCTTATCATGTACCAGTATTTTCTCTTTGGCTCTAACCTCGTCAGACTCCCCCTTTCATCATGATGGGATCGCTGTCTGGAATTAGCTATCACCTTGAGATCAAACCCTGGTTTTAGTTCTGTTCAGCTCATCACCTACATAATTCTCAACAAAATATAAGTTTTTACTTAAATCAATAAGAAAAACTTACTAGTAATAGTTACATCAAGTTCAAATTAATGACCCTGATTAACTAATCTCAACTTCTTTTCTTAAATCAAAAATTTTCAATTCAGCACACACACTCCCAAACCAGTTCATCTTGTTTAGCACTTGGAATTTCGAAAATGATTCACATAGATTGACGATATTGTTGTCCACTTAAACTCAATCTAAAAACTTTCGAAATGCTTACCGATACGTTAAGGTATATTAATTTTGCACTAAGTTCTTATGGACCCCACGATCTCAGCATATCCCCTCATCATGCAATACACTGACTCAAGTAATGCCTTTAAACTTTTATCAACTGTGATTTGTGCGAAAACAAAGCAGAATGTTTAAACATTAACAATCAGGTCGGTACTTCCGTATACGCAGAGAAAGTCCAATGTTTAAACAAAATAAGAAAAATAAAACAAGTTGAAGTTGTTTAGGTTTTAACCACCAGGTTGATACTTTCGTATACACAGAGGTGATCCAAAGCTTTAACGAAATACCAAAGAAAATAAAGCAGAACGTTTAGGCAATAACATCCAGGTCGATACTCACGTATACGCAGAGGATGTCCAATGCTTAAATAAAATAAAGAAATAAAACAAGTTTAAATCTTTGCAAAATGAAAAGCACAATCACAGTGATTTTTTAGCAAAGTTGTGAAAGTTCACAAACTTAACCAGTTTTATGTCTTTCGACAATCAACGATTACTGAGTAGGCACACAATCAAGAAGGACAAAACTAAGTACTATGCTTTCAACCGTGTTTCCGACTAGAACTAGGCTTTTTTATTTATGTTTGTATCGTTATCGCAAATCTACTAGTCTAGCTGAGCCTATCGTCACATCTTTAGTAAGATCGTTTATCACATTTTATCTCTCCATTTCTTTAGCATGCTGTGACAGTCCAACTGATTTACTATCATTTCCTCTGTTTTACAACAAAACTCATTTTTGCATTTTTCAATGTTTTTGAAATTTTCAAATTTTCTATTTTTTTTTAAATTTCACTCCCCCTAAAATCAAAATATGTCTCAATTTTGATTTTCTGGGAAAATTTAAAAACCAACTGTACAAAAAAAACTGACAACATGATGAGAATTACTTCAATTCTCCATTCACTTGGCATAAACAATCAGAACTCCCCCTGACAACAAAACATTTTCCCATAGTGATTTCAAAACACTTAAGTTTGTTTTAATCAAAATAGTTTTTCCGGAAAATTAGTTTTGTGAGTCATTTCTCAAACATGGGGATCTCATTCATCACCTTGTTCTCTTTAACCATTTGTATGATTTAACATTTCCAGATTTTTTTAACACAATCACTTTTAGAAAATCAAGTACAACTTAATGTCCCTGATTTACCACTCGTAAGTTGACATATCACCGAAGTGAATTTCTCAAGAACAATGCCGATTCCTGCTCCACGATTACCAACTTGGGAGCTCCGGCAAGTCAGGTTTTTCATTTAAACAGATTAACCCAAGCCTGACTGTCCTTGGGTGATTTTGAATTCTTGTTCAACAATGGTGGAAAATTTACATCATCCATTGTTAGACCAGAATTCTCAACTTTTACCTCAACACACGGCTCTTCTGGCTTTACCACACCAGATTCATTGCCTGAACTTGGCTTGTCTAACTTTGATGGGTCAGATTCATTGCCAACAACTGGCTCCTTTGTTTCCGGAGAAACAAATTCATCACCAGGAAGTGAATTCTCCACTTTCTTTGATTTCTCTTTCGTCCTTAGATTTGTATCTGATGAATCCGTTTTGCTAGATTTTTCATTCCTTGGAGAGCAAGATGATTTATCAGAACTGTTATTCGCTTTGACAGCTGTATCCGAGGACAAAATCCTTTTGAGATATTCTCTCGCTTTCTTTCTCTTCTTCCCCAGTCTGTCTTTTTGCCCCTGCGAAAGCTTTACTTTCTGTTCTAGAACTTTCTGTTCTTGAACTTTATGTTCTTGAACTTTCTGTTCTTTAGGCTTTGTTTTGACATTGACTGGTTTCTTTGCCATTTTCTGAGATTCATCCCTCGATCTTCCCTTTGATCTCATTGGGCAATCCCTGGCAATGTGTCCTTTGATATTGCATTCAAAGCATCTTCTCGTCTCATAACTCCAACTTTGGCAGTTAACAGCAATGTGTCCTCGAACACCACAAGTGTAACACACTCTGTTATCGTACCAATCACCACTATCACACCAAATATTCAGATCATAGCATTGTTTGGCTTGGTGATATCCATCTCTCCTCTTGTATGCTGGATTTGGCTTTTGAGCACTGTGGTCAAACCTACACCACTTATTATCAACAATTTTTGAGTTTTGATTTTCTAATTTTTGTGATTTTTTATCACGATTGGATGATTGAACTGATGAGCTTTTATTTTCTTTTTGAACATTTTTCGGTTTTTATCCTTTTGTTTTTGTTCAACATTCTTCTTTACAGGTTTTTGCGTTGAGCATTCACCTTTTTCAGTAGAATGTAGAACAGTTTCTTGAAACATTTCATTTAATTTCAAAAATATTTTTCTTTTTTCAACTTCATCATCAGTTTTCTCATCACAATCTTCAACTTTGACTTTGTCAAAGTTTGTGACATTGTCACTTATTGGAACATAATTGATCGGTTTTGGACAAGGAATCGAAAAAGTATTCACAAAACCTTTCAATTTCTCTTCAAGCTCTTTGATTTTATTCCGAGCATTTTCAGCTTCTTTTTCAAGTCGAATAATCGTCTGAAGATGAGAGTTTATTACTTTTTGCTTTTCAATGTTATTCTTGCTAAAAACAGATCTCCCATCTTCAAGAATCTTTATTTGACTTTGAAATTCTTTTTCAGTTTTTACCTTTTCATTTTCAAAAAATTTTCTTTTCTTTTCAAAATCTCTTTCATTTTCTTTCAAATTTTTGTTTTCTAATGTCAAACTGTTTAACCCACTTAACAGTTTGACATTTTCAGATTTCAATATCTCAAAATTTTCCTGCAAAACAAGAATCTGTTTATCATCAGATTGCTTCTCATCCTTCAAATTTTTGATCTTCAATGTCAAACGCTCCAAATCCTTCAAGAGTTTGTCATTGTCAGCTTCAAATTGAACACATTTTGAGCACACAGATTCAGAATTTGAAGATCCAAGCTTTTCTGATTCTTCATTCTTTGAAATTTCCTTTTTCTCTATCTTGTATGTTCCTGCACAAAAAAATTTAACGAAATCAAGAGGATTCATATTTTCGTCAATATAACAACCCCTCTTAATTTCATAGTTCATGACATTTTTTTGCTGCAAGACACACACATATTCTTTTATTTATTTCAACAATTACATCCAAACTCATTTTATTAAAATTTCCTTTTATTTTATCAATCAATTCTCCTTTCTTCTTATAAATTTCATACTCATGAGTTTTCAATTTGCTGATGAAACCTTTCAAATGTAATTTTGAAAAACTTGAATCCTGTTTTATACTTTTTAGTATATCACCCCATTCAACAGGTAATGCATCAGCAAACTTTGCTATCTTTTCAACATCTGTCAAATTTCTCTCATGACTTTTTAAATGCTCAAGTAAAACTGTATATCAGTTTGTCAGATCATCCAATGTTTCATTTTTCAAACACACAAAGTATTTAAACCTTTTCACCCAACCATCTTTTCTCACATTTCTATAACTATCGTCCAAAAACCCTCGATACCAATCATTTAACCTGTCAAGATCATGATTTACCATCTCATCAAACTTTTTCGTCATATTTCAAACCAATCTGAAATCCTGTTCAAACGAAATCCTCAAACTGAACTATAATTTCAATTGGGCCGCACTTTAAGACTTGATCATATATTGTGATTGGGCCTCAAATATCAATAATCAAACTAACATGATTGGGCCGATAACAATGGCCATATTCACATGCACATCAGACAACTGATTGGACCGATCAAAAGTGTTCACGTGACAAACTTTAATCAATTGCTACACATACACTTTTTAATGAGCAGACAATCCTTTTACCTTCTAAATTCTCATTGGACCTCCCTTTTATCGATTAAAGAATCACATGCACACTTTTCTTTGATTTTAATGAACTGACAACACAATTAAAATCGATGACTTTAATTCACATGCAAATGTATTGATTTTGGATTTTAATTGAACTGTGATTGGGCGGTTCAGTTTGTATTCAGTTGGTTCGATGATATGTTTCACGTGAAATCATGACATATTCAAACACCCTCAAACGAAATACCCTGTTCAATCAATCTACCTAATTTCGTTTGAAACATCCACTATTTCAAATGAAATAGTTGAACTTGTATGAACTTTCAAATGAGATCACGATTTCAAATGAGATTGCACCTTTCAAAAGACATCCTCAAACGGTATTACAGGTTCAAATGATATTAACCAGTTGTTCAAGCGGAATACTCGAATTCAAACAGAATAATCCAGAACCTTCAAACGGAATCAGTCTAATATGTGCACACTCAAACGAGATTATCAAGTTCTTTCAAACGAAATCAGCAATTATGCACTTTCTCAAACGAAATCAGCAATCTAGTTCAAAGGAAATTAGCATGACATCATCGTTTCGGTCCAAACTTTGTTTAATTGATCAAGCAAATGGTCGAATAATGATCTGAAACTCTCAAGGGTTTGTTAAAACACAATTACGCACACATTGTGAGAATTTTAGCCAATTTTAACCGTGAAAACTTGATTAATTTTGAAAAGAAGGTTGTAGAAATCAGAATTTTTCAGCGAAAACGAACTAAACGGTAAGAACTCTTCTTCCTGAGCTCTGATACCACATGTAGGATCGTGAAACGACCTAACGAGTCGATCAGAAGAGTGCTCAGACAGAATCTCCTATTTTCTCGTACAACGCACCCTGATCTAACAAATCTAATACTAGACACGATACAAGACGAAGTCGACAGACGGATGCACTAACGGAATCCCCCTCGGATGTTGACGACTCTGAAGTATCGAGTCTTCGCATCTTCAGTCTTTACCGGTCTTCGGGCTCTTTCACAATCTGAGACTCGAACGAAGATGAAGTCAACAGACAACTGCACCAACAGCTTCAATAATTTGAATAAAGTCTTTAGCTTGTTGAAATCCCTTCACATTGATTTCATTATCTTGAATTTTCTTGTAAAGATTTTTTTCTTTCTTTTTCATAAAATTCAATTTTTGAGTCTTTTATCAAAATTTGATCAATGAGTGATTGGTTTTCACCTTTGGTTTTATTGAGCAATATTTGCAGATCGTCAGATTTTGTGCTTTCTGATGAGGTTTTGTTTTGTAGAAGCACAAAATCTTGCATAAGTTTGTTCAGTTGTTTTTCCAAATCTAGATTATCTGAACTTACTTTTTGTTCTGATGATGTGGAGCAATCATCGGAAGTTGTGGCCATCACACAGAAATTAGCCATTTCCTCCTCTTCTTCATCAGAAGAATCATCGGTTAACCAGGTATCAGTACCTGCTATTAAGCTAACTTTCTGTTGTTGTTTCTTAGCTTCTTCAAGCTTCTTTTCATAGTATGTCACGTCCTTCAGCTTCTTATTCTTGCACTCAGAAGCATAGTGCCCCTTTTGTCTGCATTTGTAGCAAACAACTTCTGTCTTTCCCTTTTCCCTTGATTTTCCTTCCATCCTCCCTCTATCACTTTTCTAAAATTTACCACTTCCTCCTCGCAGCCTTTGCTCAATGTCTTTGTGAGCAGGGCTATAGCCTTAGTAAAGGCTGAAAAATCTGATGAAACATCAGAAATTTCTGTATTCTAGCAATGAGAGGTTTGTGGATCTGAACCTGGTGGTTTTTGTGTGTGTTGGGTGTGTGAAACAAGAGCTATAGGTCCCCCCCTTTGGTTTGAGTTCTCATAGATTTCTTCCTCTCTAGGGACTTAGATGCTATAAAGATCATGCAAGTTCATATTCCCTAATTCAAGGGTTGATGACAAAGTCATAGTAAGACTACGCCACTCTCTTGGCAGTGCATCTATGAACTTAACCTTCTTTTCATCGTTAGATTTCTCAATACCAAACTTTTTAAGTTCATTTAAAAGCTGGGTGAACATGTTATATGTCTCTGAAAGAGTCTCATTTTGGAGACTTTTAAATCTTTCATAAGAAGAGACACAATTTGTTCTCTTGTTTCTTTTCATTCTTTCACCTCCTTCACATAAATTTTCCTGTTGATCCCATATTTCTTTAGCAGATGCACATGCATCTACTTGTGAAAATATGTCATTTGAAAGTACCATAATCAGAAGTGATTTAGCCCTTCATCAGCTGCCACCAGATCCTTGTCTTCTTGACTCCAGTGAATTTCATTTTTTGGAATCAAGGAGGCAGGGATAGCTGGGGTTCGATCTGTTGCTGGAACAGCTGCTATTTCAGTAGTTGGTATATGCGGACCCCTCACAATGGATGCAAACATAGCTCGATCATGTCCATTAAGGAAGTTGATCATCCTGATTATCCATTGTGGGTATTCCTCTCTGACCAAGTTCGGAGGTTTAGACATAGACCCAATATTGAAAGCATTATTCCATGTTTGAAAGTTTGCCATATTTGGTTTAAGAGTTGGATATCAAGAAAAATAAGCAGTTGATCTTTTGAAAATAATTTATTCAATCTGCTCTGATACCAATTGTTGATCCCAGATAGAGATACCCAAACTTAATATGGCAAATGATGCAAACACTGCTTTCTTTCATGTAACAGTGAAGAATAGGAACCATCGAAGTCGAATTCAAGTTGTGTTGGACACGAATGGAGTGGACTACGAAGGTGAGTCGGTTTAGGATGCTTTTGTTAAACATTATGAGGTCTTTTTGGGGTGCCAAGATGATTTATCTATGCATCCTACTCCTGATCCTTTTACTAAGTTTGTGAACCCGATTGATGCTGATCACATGATTCATCCGGTTACGGTAGAATAAGTAAAGAAAGCTATGTTTTCCATTGGTAATGACAAGGCTCCAGGCCCGGATGGTTTCACTGCTGTGTTTTTTAAAGTTGCCTGGCCGATCGTAGGGAATGATGTTTCTATGGCAGTCATTGATTTCTTTAACACAGGTAGGTTGCTTGGCCAACTTAATCATACCCTTATTGCCCTTGTGCCGAAGAAATCCTCTCCGGTTACAGTTACAGATTATCGGCCTATTGCCTGTTGCAACGTTTTGTTCAAATGTGTGAGCAAGATTATTGTGGATCGTATAAAGGATGTGCTTCATCAAGTAGTTAGTATAAATCAATCTGCTCTTGTTCCTGGTAGGAAAATTTCAGATAACATTCTTCTTACTCAAGAATTAATGAACAATTACCATCGAAATTCAGGTCCCCCTCGTTGTGCTTTTAAGGTGGACATTCAGAAAGCCTATGATACGGTTGATTGGTGCTTCCTAAAAAATGTTTTGATTGGGTTTGGCTTCAATATAAAGATGGTGGAATGGATCATGATGTGTGTCTCGACAACATCATATTCGTTATGTGTTAATGGAAATGTCTATGGCTATTTTAAGGGTAAGCGTGGTCTTCGTCAGGGTGATCCCCTATCTCCTTATCTTTTCACGCTTGTTATGGAGATTTTGACGTGCATCTTACAACGGGCTACTAGAATTGATAAGTCTTTCAAGTATCATAATAAATGTGAGAAACAACGTATCATTAACTTATGTTTCGCTGATGACCTATTCCTATTTGCTAGAGGCGACATTAACTCGGTACAGTGTATCATGAACTCTCTTTCAAATTTTACGAATATGTCTGGTTTAGTGCCTAGTATCCAAAAGAGCACGGGGTTTTTTTTGTAATGTGCCCTCTCATGTTAAACACCATATTTTGAGCATCATGACTTTTGTTGAAGGGTCGTTACCGGTGAAGTATTTGGGGGGTCCCTCTTATATCTTCTGGGCTTGTATACAAAGACTGTAGTGTTCTTGTTGAAAGATTGGACCATCGGATTTCTAACTGGAAAAATAAGCTTCTTTCTTTTGCGGGCAGGTTACAGCTTATTAGTTCTGTTCTTTCTTCCATGCATATTTACTGGTCTTCTGTGTTTATCCTTCCTACTCGTATCACTCTTGATCTGGAAGCTAAAATGCGAAACTTTCTTTGGTCGTTGGATGGATCGTTCCATAAGGGAAAGGCTAAAGCATCTTGGAATTCTATTTGTGTTCCTAAGTATGAAGGGGGGTTAGGTATCCGTAGGATTAAAGCGGTCATGACTTCCCATATCTGGAGTATTCTGGTTAAACGTGACTCTCTCTGGGTGGCATGGATTCATTCGTACCGTCTCAAAGGTAATAGCTTCTGGATTTGTAAGTCGGTGGCGAATAGTTGTTGGAGTTGGCGGAAAATGTTACAGCTAAGACCTTCTATTCGAGAGTTTATTTGGTATAAATTGGGTTATGGTGTAACACGTCAGCTTGGTATGATTTGTGGAGTCAACTGGGTCCGCTTGGTAATCTTCTGACTCCTAGAACTATCTCAAATGCATGTTTTTCTCTTAACACTACAGTTCAAGAGATTCATGTTAACGGGGTTTGGAGGTGGCCAGTGGCGTGGAGGGACACGTTTCTAGTTTTAATACAACTTGATAGTATCCATACGGTGCCTAACACATCTGATCAGCTTATGTGGAAGGATGGTAATGAGTTTGTTGACCATTCATCGACTCAGGTCTGGCATTCGCTTAGACGTCGAGCAGAGAAGGTGGATTGGGTTAAATTTGTTTGGTTCCCATAGTGTATTCCCAAGCATGCTTTCTTTATGTGGCTGGTGATTCGTCGTAATCTTTTGACGCAAGACAAGATTCTTCAATGGGATTTCTTGAGAAGGGAAAATATGAATATGATGTGCTGTCTTTTGTGCTATGCGGATGTTGATTCTTACAACCATCTGTTTTTTTACTGTAACTATTCTACTCAAGTTTGGATCAAGATTCGTGACAAAGGAGGGATGAGCTTGGTTGGCTCAGCGTGGGACGCTATAGTTGACTGGTTGGGGACTCGAGCTAGTTCTAAATCAGCGATTAACTATATTAGCAGGCTTATAGTTACTGCATCAGTTTATTTTGTGTGGCAGGAGCGAAACGCTAGACTGTTCAGGAACCAAACAAGACCTCCAGTTGTTTTGAGCAATTTAATCTTGCAAACTGTTCGATATAAGCTAATGGGAGTAAAGTTCAAGGAGTGTAACAGGGTGTGTAGACTGCTGGAATCTTGGGAGATCTATAGCAACGTGTTGGATGATGATGGAGGATGATTTCTTTGTGTTTGTTATTTCTAGATTATAGTCTAGTTGTTTTGTTTTTGAGGTTCTTGGCTTTTTGTTTTGGTTTTTTGGCGTACTCTCATGGGGGATGTCCCATGTTTGAACTAGTGTGGGTTTCACCACGCTACTTGTATTTTTTGTTTTGTTGATATATAGAATCACCGGGGTAACCCTTTACCTAGAAAAAAATATAGTGCGGAACTAGAAATCAGACTTTCAAGAAACAAGTTATAGAATTTTTTAAGTGTATTAAATGACTTTGCAAAAACAAAGTTATTGAATATTACAAAACGAATACTCAAAGAATTCTAAGTGAAGGGCAATGGAATGTGTAGTGTGTGTACTAAATGCTAAGCACAACTCATTTATCCTTTGAGGTTTGACATCTCTATTTATAGAGAGTTCGGATCTGAATAAACAATTGTTTATTCGCTACTTGCTCTGCATAAAGGGACTTTTTGGCATATTCATTGAATCGGTTATTGCCAACTTGCTCCTTTTTGGGTTTGTGTCAGGCCTTATCCAGAAGACAAGTGGGTCTACCAGAATTTCTAGTGACTACTTACCAGAATTCTGATGAACTTGATCATCAGATTTCTGGTGATCAGACTTTACCAGATTCTGATAAATACCAGATTTATCATCAGACTTCATCAGAAAGGTTCTATCTGATTGTCTTCTTTGTTTTGATCTTCTCCTGATTCTTAGTTGAAGATGTATCTTTCTTTTCTTCTTGTCAAGATATCATGTAGGCACCTTCTTAGTAATACTCCTTGACTGTATCTTCATCTTATGATCAGGATGATCATCTTTTTCTTCAATACTTATATTTAAAGTTTCCTAACATCTTCATTAACTGCGGTGTCGATCTTGTACTAACACGACCCCATGTGTCAACGACACGACCCCGTGGCCATTGTACTTGTTGTACTATCCAAGATTCTAGAAATCTGGGAGTTGAACACGGCCTCGTGTTGCCTTACCACGGCCCCTTGTTGGTGTGTCTGGTTTGTCTTTTGTTGTTGTCTTTTCTTCTACAGAGAATCTTGACTGGGCACGGCCCCGTGCCAAGGGGGCACGGCCCCGTGCCAAGGTGGCACATCCCCGTGTCAGCCTTCTGACTTGTTATTTTTAGACTTGGGGCGAAGCTCGGAAGGTCGGTATGAAGTGTCAACTTCTCTTCTTTTGTATTTATGTTGGTTTTTGTCGTTAATTTGTTCCTTCTGTAGATTTAAGCTCTTTTAATACAGAAAATCAAAAGTATACAAAGAAACACACTTTTCCTAACATTAGTACTAAAAAGGGTTGTTTTTATACCTTACTTGATACAATTTATATGTTGCATTTTACTAATATCAAATACCCGCACACTTGAATCTTTGCTTGTCCTCAAGCAAAATTCTTTAATGTTGCTTACACACCCAAATGGAATTGGTAGAGAAGAAGTTTTCGGGTCTTGTTTGTAGAGTGTCGGGAGTCCAAGTTCTTTATTCATGTTTTTATATTATTTACCATCCTATTCGACATGATCTATTTTGAACCTTTTTTTAAGAAAAATAAATATTTTTGGGCATAACATGCCTTTATAAAATTTCATTTAGCTATATACAAATTCACACACCTCACTAGTGATCACTCAACACTCGGGCGAAGATGTATAGGTGAAACGCTTGATACTGGTATAGAACTTACTCCTACCATATGCTTGACAAGTAATCAAACCTCCTCCTTTTTAACATAATCCATGTAAATATCAAGAGGACTTTGAAAGGGTAGGTTTTGGCTAAAGGTAGGATAGTTTTATTGAAAAGTGCCTAAAACGTAAAATGTCCTCTTTTGAAAATTTATTTGTTATTGACTTAGTTATAAACTACATATTTATAAGCAATAATTTCTGCTTATTTATTTCAAGTAGCTAGAGATATCTTTTTGATATAAAACTAAGTCACCTCTTTTTATATGATGTTTAAAAGAACCACATTTTACTAAAAACAAGGGTGTGAAAATAAAAATTGGTTTTGGGGTGATGGGTGGTTTGTGCAAAATGGTATTTTACGGGTTTTGATCGAAAGGTTTAGGCTCAAAGGGGTTTAACTAGGGGAATATTTTTGTTATTTTTGTCTATGGTGGGGAGATAAAGAGAAAATAAAGTTGAAGATGAAAAAGAGGGTTTAAAATCCTAATGCCTCCATCATTTACTTACTTGGATTCGTCGGTAAGGACCGGGAATGTATTGTTTTGTCAAGTTCTAGATTCGTAAGAACTATACGTCTGTTAGCATAAGAAACGAAAGATGTGCATTGAGTAAATATATATGATTGAATGCTCGGTAAATGCTCAAAACTCACATTTTTGTGGGAAAAGAGGTATAAGTGTGAAATTATATATATAATCAAATTTTACAAAGAATTGTCATGCTATTTTTATAGATTTTTCTTGTTGGTTCTTTTTATCACGTCGCTATCGGTTGTAAACTTGTAAAAACTTGAACTTTTTAGAAATTGGTTTCTAACTTAAACTATAAACAAGACAAAACAAAGAAAATTTTGAAAAAGATTTGAGGTGTTTTAGCGGTTCCTAGTAGAGTTTCGTGTCAGGCTTGATTTAGGACAAACAAATTCAAGTTATTGAGTTCCCCCCGCCCCTACTTAAATTACACATTGTTCTCAATGTATCCAAAATAGGTTAAATTGATTAAATGTGTAAGATGTGTGTTAAAGTTTTTTTTTTTTTTGGAAAAACAGACACTTGACACGACCCCGTGTGTGGGAGCCACGACCTCGTGTGAAAAGTGCCTGTACCAAATTTTTCTAGAAAGCAAACACGGGGGCATGCTCATAGGGCACGGCCCCTTGTCAAGGTTACAGAATAAACAATGTTACAGCAGACTTGGGGCACGGGGGCGTGCTTACCTAACACGGCCTCGTGCTGCACTTACAGAATTGAAGATTTTTAATCGGGAGTAGTCTGTTTTCGGAATGGGATGTTGTTTCAACATCCTTTGACCTTCTCACCATCTTTTTGAGTGTATTTTATTCCTACTAAAATAAAAACTCAAAAATAAAAGCTTAAAAGTTATACTAAGATTAAAACTACTTTACTACTGGATAGTCCATGGAATGCCTCCATGGTGTGCCACGTTTATAAGGCTCCTTGGCTAGACCAATTTTATCGGGTGGTTCTGGCTCATCTTCAATTAAGGGGTCGTCATTGCCAATTGGATATTTCATTGATTGATCAAGATTGACGTACCTTTTGTCGGCCCCAAATTGAAGTGGTAGGTTGTTTTGCTTCTAGTTGACCAAGGTTTGATGAGATTTTATGAACGGTTGTCCCAACACGAGGGGGGTATCATCTAGGATGATAAAGTCAGTTGGTATTACCGTTTGACTTGTTTGAATTAAGACATCCTCAACTATTCCCGTGACGTTTATCATTTTTCGGTTAGAGAGAAAAATAGGAATCTTAAGAGGAGAAAAATCACTAGTACCCAATTTTTCGAAAATATAGTTTGGCATTATGTTGAAACAAAGATCTTTATCAATTAGCACATTACTAACAAAGATGTTTTGAAAAAAACATGGTACCGGTTTTATGTTTAGTTCATGGTATTCATCTTTTATTAGTGAAGTTTGATAATTTGTTAGCGTGATGCTAACTAATTCTTCGATTTTAGTAGTAGTGTTTAACTCTTTTAAAAACTTGGCATGAGAGGATAACGAAAAATGATTTTCAAAAAAAGGTTGCAAAACGTGAATTTCTTGAAAATTTTGTTCTATTTTAAAATCATTAGTTTTAGACTTACCTTCTTCTTGGTTTGGTTCATCTGTGAGTTTTTCGTTTTGTTGCTCTTCTATTTTTACCTCTTCGATTATTACCTCTTTAGTACAAATGGTCTCTTCCTTTTCACGAGATCTCTTAATTAAGAGTTCTAGATTTTTGAAACTTTGTATTAGCCTTTCGACTTTGGGATTAATTACTGGTGGCATGTCGTATGTTTCAAATGGATTGGCAACCCAGTCAAAGCTTGACTTTGGGATCTCAAACCTTGGTTCTTCATATGTGGTGTTTGAGTTTGATGGTTTGAAAAGGTAACAATGTTGTACCGAATGGGATTCACCGTAAATGGTACAATAAGGTTCCTCATAATCATCCTCAATGTAGTAGGTGTAGTCTTCTGTGTCACACCCTGACTTTTGTATAAGCGTGGTTGTTGGTGTGACTTCTTAATACCATAGCATTCAATTATAACAATGTTATATGATAAAACCAAAAGACATTCATCCATAAAAAACTAAGTTTGAAAATACCACAACATACTTGCTTGACACATCGACACCAAATTTAAATTACGAACCATAACATGTTTTAAGGAGTTCACCAAGACTCGACAAAGACCTTAAACAAACCCGAGTTTAGAAACATGTATCTCGTCCAGGAGTAAGATACATCTCCTAAACCCTACGACCTCGGATGACATCTTTTATTTATAACGCAGCTTGAAACACATGCATACACCTGCCAGATCCATTAGTTCCCTGAAATACATGTAATTTAAAAACATCAACAAAAGTTGAGCGATTTCATTCGTTTATGTATGAATAAACCTTTAAAGTATGTCTTGTATGTATGTATATCCCTGGTATGTAGCAATAAGGAAAAACAAATCACCAATGGTTTGCAAGGCCATTGATATGTGTGAAATGGTGCACGAAAACTCAAACCTAGCAAATTTGTCTCCGGGAATAAGACATAGTCACCACATGGGCCACCCTGGTCCGCATGGGTGTGGGATCGCTACACCCAAATAGATCTATCACTCATGTCCCTCGGTCCTACGACGAGGATTAATGGCCTTAAGTGTTATACCCACCACTCACATGATCAAGCAGTAACCCTCCTTAAGCTAATCATACCATGTATAAAACGTTTGTAAACAATTGTAACATGTATATCACCCCCGAAGTTATAAAATTGAAATCAGTTAAAAGAAAAGGGGAACATGAACTCACAGTATTGCGTCTTCATAATCGTAACCCAAATCTCTTCAGCAAACCCGACTACCTACAGCGTACTAATGTCTATTAGACGAACGGGCCGTGCCTTGCCTTAGTGTTTACGTTCTTGATTTACGTTTCTTTTAATATTATCCCAAGTTATAATTTTCTTGTTAAAATAATAATTATTTTAACTTTTAAATTATATTTAATTTTTGGAATAATTGTTTAAACAATATTTCTGTATTAATACTTCTCAAGTATTTATTTCCGTATTTCCTTCCCAAGGATGGGGGTATCTCATACATGTATTTTCGTATGCTTGTATTTGTAATCTCAAAATAATATATTTCAAGAAAATATTTTTTTTTTTCAAAAATCATAAATCTTCTAAATATTCAAGAAAATATATTTTACTTCCAAAAATAATATATTTTCTCTTTGTCGAAAAAACAATATTACTCTTGTAATATTTTCAAAGATCATATTTTCATTTCTTGTATCCAAAATAATATTTACCAAAAATATAGTTATAGCGGTATTTTCCGGAATATTTCGTAAGTTACGTTCTTGCGTTCGATTTCACAATATTAAGTGTGTAACTTATATATTTATTCCTTGTGATTTTTTTTGGTATTATTTTGGATTGTAAGTTCTTGGTATTTTGTTAATTTATATTATTTTACCCTAAAATAATATAACTATTTCACCAAGTATACAACTATTCACACAAGTGTCTTTAATGTAAATATATATTCTAAATACATATTTATTCATTTTTATTTATAAAAACCAACCTCCAATACTTGTATTTTTGTAACAAAATCTATGGCGAAGTTTATATTGAAAACCATGGTTAATACTCACTTGTAAATATTTGTTTAGAAAATATTTTTCTAAGTGTTTGTTTTTTTTAGAAAATTTTGCCATAGTTTCCCTTAAAATGGAGGTGTCCATGCTATTAAAGCATATCATTTTCTTTTCAAAAATCATCATAAACAAGCAACAATCAATCTACACTTACCAAGTGCTAAAACAAAGCTATCTATATAATGATCATGAACTTGAGTTTTTATAAAAAAACTTGTTGTAACCTGGTAGTATGTTAAGTAGACTTAGTTACCCTTTAAAGTGTGTTTATTTCTTTAAAAATCTCATTCTTGAAAGATTTGAGCATTTACAACTTGTTAGATGATTTCTCCAAAAATCATTCTTTTGAATTTTTCTTGAAAACGAAGTGTTCTTATACTTGTTTTACCACCAAAAATAGTGTATATTTAAGTAAGAACCAAGATCTTCAAAAAATCACATTTTGAACTTGGCTCTTTTGGAAGACCATTCATAAATCTTAGATCCATAAGATTACTAACTCACTTGTTTATTATTTTTCAAGAAATCACTTTGTTCTTCAAGTTCATGCTTAACACATGAGGATGATCATCTTGTTATATCACATAATCATCCTCTCTCTTGCTAGATCATGTGTTTAATCAC